>JASDQU010688609.1:5970-21180 GCA_032191745.1 Picea mariana
ATTGGGGTAGTTGGTTGTTAAACCACCAGTCCATTGTCTCATTAATTTATTTTTCCTTGGGATCAAGATGAGTCTTATTATTCCATATTAAATATTTCAACAAATAGGATTGGTTCATCTTGGTATGATGAATCCTCTCTTCAAGTTTCCTCACTCTTTCCTCTAGTGGTATCATGGCTATTACTTCAAGGCTACACCCCCAAAGTAAGTTGTTGGCAATATAAACAATAATGCATTTACATTGTTCACATGCCAGGGCATGATAATCATAATTAGTTATTAATTACGGTTGGGGGAAACAAGGGTGTTACACTCAGATTGATGGTCTTCTTGATCATCTCAAGGGAGCCAAGATTTTCAGTAAGATTGATCTGAAGTCAAGTTACCACCAGGTGCCAATTGAGAAAAATGATGTGTGGAAGACAAACTTCAAGTACAAAGAAGGCCTCTTTGAGTGGTTGGTCCTGCCTTTTGTCTTGACTAATGCCCCAACCACATTCTTGCGGATAATGGATGATATATTACAACCATTCACAAACTCATTTGTGGTTGTATATTTGGATGACATCCTCATATTCAAAAAAACTTGGGAGGAACATTTGGAGCATATTCAACAGGTATTGGGCACCCTACGACAACACAAGTTATATTCCAATTTGGAGAATTGTTCCTTCAACATGTAGAGAATCCAATATTTGAGATACATTGCAGATGAGTAGGGTGTACATGTGGATCCAACTAAGATCCAATTCATCCACTATTGGTTGTCCCTGAAAACAATGATTGAGCTTCGCAACTTATTTGGCCTTTTTAACTTCTATCGAAATTTTGTGTTTTAGTTATTTCATATTGCTTGGGCCCTAAGCCAAATGACCAAGGGTGGCGCAAAGGCCAAGTTTGTGTGGTCCACGCCCCAACAGAAAGAATTTTAGGATCTGAAATCCCACCTTTGTTCAACACCACTCCTCATTCTTCTAGACTTGCAACGACCATTTGAGATTGAGACAGATACTTCTGATTATTCTATTGGTGCAATACTCACTCAACATGGGCATCCGATAGCCTATCACAGTGATACTCTATATAATGTTATTCGAAGATACTCCACCTATGAAAAAGATATGTACTACATTTTGCAGGCATTTCAAAAGTGGAAGCATGATCCAGGTGAATATCGGTGGCCACCCAACTATTCCAGTTGGCTCAAAACAATTTTTTGGCAATTTAGTATTTTTAGCAGATTTTTGGGTCCTAAACTTTTCGGGCCATTTTGAGGGCCTAAATGATTATTTTTCACAATCAGGAACCTTAATTATTTCTCAAGACATTATTGATCCTGTGAAATGAATCTCCTCATCAATAACTTTCCAACAAGAAATCATGCACCCAAAATGAAGATCGTATGCCAAAGTTACACCCCCGAGAAGTTGATACACCAAACTTCCCAAAACGGGGTCCATAAACCTGTTGGATTTTCATCTTTTGGGGATAGGGTTTTGGATTTTATTTATGTTAAAAGGGAATCTAGAGCCTCATTGTAAACATCACCATATTCTTATGAATGAGCATAGTCATCACATCTATTTTCAGAGATAAGCTGCCACCATTCTTGTTAGTATTTCACTCCGTATTTCTATAGTTTAGTACATTTCGCTCATTAATAGAAATTGTGTATTAATGTATCTATGCGTTTATGGTTATATCTCTGATACATATATATTACATTATTGGATATATGATATATCTCTATACATTTCTTTATTATATATCCTCTCTCATTTTGTGCCGAAAATAATCTGGATATGTGGTATCGGAGCAGGTTGTTCTTGATCGTTTTTCAGTGCATGTCCCCAATAAGGTCTGAGTATAGAAATTTTGGTCTCGATATTGTATCACTTGAGGAAAATTTCTCTTTTATTCCCAAGAAACCCCCAATGGAGAAAGAAAATAAATATGTTAGTGGATAAGATTCTATTAATATGTTGCTTGAGAAAGCTCTCATGCAACAGAGGGACGAAATGATGGAGAATTTTTCCCACATTCTTCAATGCATGTTGATAAAAAAATCCACGTCTTCATCAAGTGGACACTTTGGAGCCACCTCTCCTTTCAAGGTACTAGTTAATTTTGATATTCCTCAATTTGAAGGTTAGATAGATGAAGATGCCCTAGAAAAATGGTTAAATCTGCTAGAAGGTTTTTTTTTTGTTCACATTTTTTTCCGACAGGAAAAATATCACCTTTGCAATTCTTAAGGCTCTCCCCCATGTCAAACATTGGTGGGAAACTTACTGGGAGAAAATTTCCACCAAGGATTTTGGAATATATGGGGTCGAGCCCACTTGGGATTTTTTTGTGGATGCGGTCAAGGAAGCATATTAACCTATTGGTAACTATGACGACCAGTACATGAGATGGACCACACTATGGAAAGAGAGGGGAAAATAAGTGTCGGAGTTCACAAATTCTTTCCATACCTTGCACAACAATCTAGGTATCAAATACTCTGAACAATATCTCATTCTGAAATACCACGAGGCTTTGCATAGGTACATCCAAACCAAAATGTATTTTATGGACATCTCATCACTAGAATATGCTTATTGATATGTTTTCAAAATTGAGCAGAAATTTAGGCACCAGAACAAACAGGATTTTGGGTCTACAAATTCGCAACAACCAAATTATGGTAAAGACGGGCCTAACAACCAACCTCCATAAAACCATTCCAATCCATAGGAAAATAAGGGTAATGGAAAGAAAAAAAATGACAATGAAAAGTGGTGTGATTTACACAAAATACCATGGAACAACACTAATGAATGTCACTCAAAACAATCATTGGTGGCAAAGATTAAAGAAAAGGATTCGAACGTTGTTTCAGAATCTGATTCAGAAAATAATGGGAGAAGACAAATCATAGATGTAGACCCCACTGCTATTATCGTGACCAAAAAAATTCAACCAGAAGAACCAACGGATCCTGAAGAGGGAGAGTGCCTTTTTCATTCATAGATGTGGGTGAAGGGGACACCACTACATTTTATTATTGATAGTGGAAGCTGAAATAACCTCATCTTAGAAGAGGTCATCAAACAATTGGTGTTGTTGACAACACCATACCCGCAACCATACAACATCGGGTGGCTTCACTAGGGATGAGATATATGTTTTAGCCAACAGTGTAACTTGTCATAAGCCATCAATCCCTTCAAGGATGAAGCATAATTTGATGTTTCCTCACTGGATGTGTGTGATGTCCTTTTGGGCCAACCATATATGTGGAAGCGCCATGCTATTTATTAGTCTCGATCCTGTAGTGTCACTTTTACTCTAGGGTGTCATATCTACATGATACCAAAGGTATTTCTGACTAATGTCCCACCTAAAAAGTTCCACAACGTAATATATCATACTACAACATTCATCCTCTTCACAATTTGTTCAAAAGGTGAACAAAAAGACACTGAAACCACTATAGCCTCAGTCCAAGCATATTCTATCCAGTAGAAGCAGGTCGACAATAAGGAATCAAATAGAAAATATTCCTTCTTCACATAGTCATCTCATGTAGATAGACTGGTTAAAAAGGTCCAACCCTTCCAACATTATGTTCTTGACAGCCTTCCACAAGTCAAGCAGTGCAACTTCTCCAACAAGGCAATAAAATCACCAAGGTTCACATTCAACAAACACTTCCCCCTCTCCCCTGAGAAATCAATGAAATGGAGACCAATTATATATAAGGAGGGAGGATTTATCTAGGTGAATATCGGTGGCCACCCACCTATTCTAGCTATCTCAAAACATTTTTTTGGCAATTTACTATTTTTAGCAATTTTTCGGGTACTAAACTTCTAGGGCCATTTTGAGGGCATAAACAATTTTTTTTCATGATCGGGCACCTAAATGATATCCAAAACAATGATTGATATTTTGAAATGAATCTCCTTTTCAATAACTTTCCAAAGATGATGCAGGATCATCTCTCCATGTCATCCAGCCAGCCAGCCAGCCACGTCAAGTGCGTGCATTCAAGGAGGAAGAGAGGCACAGCCCTCATCTTCCATTTTGTAATTGAATGAAATTAAATGTTTAAGATGTTGAGCTAGGAAGACATGATTTTATGCAGGCTATAGATAAGATAGGCCTTTAATGTTTGTAAGGCTGAGATCTAGATCCAGATGCTGGACTAGACAGCGCATTCAATGTAATTGAATAGGGTAGGTGAGATCTGGAGGGAAGAGCTCAAAGAGCCCCCTCAGGTAAAAGAGATTTCAGATCTCATTTTGACTTAGTAGTGAGGTGGATAGAATAGGGAATCTGCGAGTGGGGAGCAGAGAGAAGATCTGAGACCTTGTTACAGGCTGTGCTCGGGAACACCTTGTAAATACAGGCCTTTGCCATATTTAATACAAAGAGAAGTATTTCCTGCATGAATTCTATATTATGTGGATGTCTGTGAGTGTTCTTCATATATTATGAATGTATGTTGTAGATGTAGTTGTGCATTTGAAGGAGTGTGTTTGATTTCAGGTTCGAGAGGTCTTTGAGGTTTCACACCAGGAGGGTGTGACAGAACGCTGCGGGTTCTGATAGCCGTGCACAGAGGATGCACTTCTGAACACTGTGGGTTCAGACAAAGATATGCTACGACACAGGAACTGGAATCAACAACTCAGGGAAGACCTCAAGGTTTTTGAACACCTTGGAGGCAAGGATGTGTATGAGAGACATAGTTGCAGACAGAATTCTGTTGTGGATTCTGTAGAGCTCTGCCAGGAGGGCGTTGAGCATAGGCACAAGGTGTTGTGGAAGAACTTTGCTGTGAGTTCTTAAGAAGTCAGAATCACTAAGGATTCTTGATGCTCTGCCAGGTGGGCATTGAGCAGGTGTGTTGACAAGAGAAATCGACCGTCCGTCAACTAAGAGAGTGGAACCGGTCCGGGGTTGTCCAATAACCCAAGCCGTTTGGGATGAACCACCCTGACGGGTTTAGCGGATCCATTAGCTGATCTAAGGTCGTAAGAAAACAAAAGAAAACTAATCTAAACTAACTAATCTAACTAAAAACAAATAAAACAAACTAACTAACTAATCTAACATAAAACTAACTATTAAACAAAAATAAACTAATCTAACTATTCTATATATACAATCTACTAACTACTAACTCTAACTAATTAACTATCTAACTACTAACTGAAATATAATTTATTCACAAAATGTACAATATCTACAATTTATAGATTTAAATAAAACTTGAAAAACTCATAAATATTCTGCTCTAAGACAAAGAAAGATGTTTTTGTTGATTTTATAATTTTATGAACAAAAAATAAAACAGAAAACTAACTAAACTAAATCACTAATATACCAATTCTAATTACTAACCTAAACTAAAACATATATCTAACTAAACTACTAATAAATATACTAAACAAATAAATGACAAATTGACCTGGAAACGCTCCAGATTTGCCCTATGTATGATGACTGTTTTAGCAGATCGGAGGGAGGAAACCCGCACCGAATTGTCTGAGAGCTTCTCGTAAACGATAGTTGCAGTGCTCTTCAAGTATGTTTATAGGACAAACAAGACATAAAAATCACAACAGTCGTATGATTTATAAATATCCACAATTAGATAAATCTATATGTAAAGATATATACATAAATAATTCAATTGATGAAGAAGAGAAATATGTCATTCATAAACTGAACCAAGTAATTGTTGTGTTTTTAAATTAGTGAAAGAAATCAAACATGAATCATATTAATTAATTCATATCATTTTTCAAAAGACTATGATAGCTAAGTAGTCACTAATCAAATGCAAATTGATAAACATAAACATGAAACAAAAGATTGACATTATGAAAGTGAAAGTTGTAGCAGAACATCAACTTCTGTCTCAGTTTGTATTATAAATCCATAGCCTGGTTCTCCCACAAGTGAGGATGATCCTTATTACAAAAATAATAAGTATTTATAAGTTTTCCACAGGGTAAAACCTCCCTGTGGAAGTTATCAAACTGTTTACATAAATCTAGGAAGATATCCCAAGTTTAACTAAACTAGGAAACTACAAAAAAAACTAAAACACCCAAATATCTCTTGAACTATCCAGCATGTCCCATGCAATTCGAATTTACCTAAAATAGGCCAGAAATGGACAAGTTAGAGGGATATTTTATTAATAAAACAATAAAAATCTAATTCTATAGACTAGCTACAGAATCAACATTAAGATTGATTAAAAATCTTTTAAAGAATTAAATTCAATTAAAATCCAATAGCTATTTAAAAATGAATCATTTAGTTTGAAATTATTATACCATTCTAAATCAAACAGGATCAAAATCATCCAACCGAATACAGAGATAGGTGTACTCTGTTTCGATTGTTATCATAAGTCGGGTGAACAGAATCATAATCCAACAGTTGTAAAATCATTTGATATCCAATTGAAATCAATATGATCAAGCAAATCGTAGGTAATGGTTAAACAAGAGATACGATCGAATCCAAACAAAATCATTTTCCAATCGTTATAGCTGTAACGACATAGCAAACAATTTATACCATAAGCGAATTAAACCAACACGAGTGCATAATTGTATTGTCATAGAAAACGATTTCATGCCACGAATAGATCAATTCAAACTGGCACGAAAATCAATTCAAATGAAATCATAACAGGATCGATTGGTTGGCAACAGAATTCGTAATTTGTTATTGCAAATTGGGCAAACAAACTCGATTCACATTGAACGAAATCGATCATTTCAAACGAATTAAACCGAATTTAACATATATACCAATCGTGGATCTGGATATAACCAACTCGTTTTATAAATCAAAATCAAACAGAGCATTCATTTATGATACGAATCTAACTCATGAAAATGATCGAATTAACAACAATCCAATCAGGCGAATTAATTGGCTGGGGTTTAGCATGGTTGTCATGAATCAAATCCATTCCATAATTTGGGCGTATTTTCATAGGCTTAAATGAGAGAATTGTTCTATAAAAACAGAGTCGTTCTTTGCCAAATTGAATTGAACAGAGTGGAATTCCCGATTTGAAAAATTATATGACACAATATATTAAAAAATCATAACAATTGAACTCGTTGAAATCGTTTTCCAATCACAGTATACAAACCATAACGAAATCACATTCAGACATGATCATATTCTAAATTGAGCATGAAAACCTCCTGTTCAGAGTGGATACAAAACGAACTCAATTGAAAGCGAACCATTAGTTTCGTTAACTCAATCAAACAAATGAACAAATCAAATCCAAACATGATCGTATTCACAACGAATTCGATCGAAAGCAAACTGCCAGTTTCGTTAACTCAATCAAACAACTAACGAATCAAATCCAAATGAAAACCATTCAAATCCGATAAGAATCTATCAATGGTTAAACTGGGAATAAGCAAATCGTATATCCAAACCGAAATTTCATTTATTTTTAGCAAAGAAAAACAATGTATAGGATAAACACTGAATGACAGAGCCATTTCGAAATATACGAAAAACTATCCAAAAACAAAATTGAAATCATTATATCAACCCTAATCATTCACACAACTAGAACGATATCAAAATTATACTTGTATGATGAGCAGATGGCTTGATCACAATAATTTGGAGTTGACAATGGCGGTGGTTGATTCAACATTCTTGAAAAGGATGGAGCCGGTTGTCTTCTGCTTCTTATCAGATGCTTGGGGTTGGTCTCTTTGATTGGTCAATACTGCAATTTGATCTTCCAGTGATTGAATTTTTTATTGGAGTATGGGAACGTCAATGTAGTATCATTCCAACCATAAATCGCATTGGTCACAGGATGACTGTGTGGGATTTGGAAGAGCAGGTGAGGGTTTGGTTATATTGCTGAGGGTTTCGTGAGGCAATTTGATACTAGGGTAGCTAGGATCGTTTCTCAGGCAGGGGGGAAGATTTGTCACAAAATTGTAAGGTGGTTCGGGGCACAAACCCTACGAGTAAGGGTACTCGCTGGCTAAGAAACGTTCTACGTCAGAATCCGAATCCTCACTAAGGACGATAGGGTCTCACTCAGTAGAGGGTTTAGGCTTATTTCTAGCCATTCTCGAAATGAGCCGGGCTATATTGCTGAGGGTTTCGTGAGGCAATTTGATACTAGGGTAGCTAGGATCGTTTCTCAGGCAGGGGGGAAGATTTGTCACAAAATTGTAAGGTGGTTCGGGGCACAAACCCTACGAGTAAGGGTACTCGCTGGCTAAGAAACGTTCTACGTCAGAATCCGAATCCTCACTAAGGACGATAGGGTCTCACTCAGTAGAGGGTTTAGGCTTATTTCTAGCCATTCTCGAAATGAGCCGGGCATTCCTTTTTCCTTTGGCATTAGCAGTAGGGTTTTCCTTGGAATTTTTACTCACAGGCTTCTTAATAGTCTCACACTTCTCAGTTATAGCGTCGGGTAAGTCAATTTTAGGGTCGGCCGAGGGTTTAGGAGGAGGCAGTAGGATATGGAAGGGCACAGGCTGCTCAGCCTTGGCTTCACTCATCATAGATTTGTCAACCTGGACAGGGTCTGTGTCATTGAAACCATTTCGGGTGATGAAAGCCCTCCAACTATCACCGTGTAAACTCAAATGATGCACAACGATAAGCTTAATAAGCCCATAGTGGAACAGGATACTGTTAGCCTTCTATCATTTAAACCTTTTCGACATTTTATATAGGCTGTGTTGAAAGTAAAAGGGCATATTCAACGAGTATCCCATAAAATTCATTAACAAACGCAGGTGGTAGAGAAAAATGAGTCCGTATCGACCTTCACAGGTCACAAACTATTTGACTGCCATCAAAGTATCATGCCATTGTGGTTTAAGTGCAGAGATGGGCATACCTCTGTCATAAGAGGTGACCTTTCGAGAGACGAATAGTAGTGTCCATGGCACCTCCTCGACCTTACAATTCTTAAACCAATGCTGTCCCGAGGATGGTAACCCTATAGCAGAGCTGATAAATTTCTCATTGATTTCCAACTGGGTGTCACCCACCTTGGCTCTACAGCCATCGAAAGTAAGAGAGAATTGTCATGCAACACAGAGGTTAAAACCCTCAAATCATTGTACAAAGGTGAGCCATCCATTTTCCTCCAAGTCTTTGCGGGCATTGTCAAACATTAACAAGGCTTGGTTGTTGTTTGGCTCGATTCGCACGACTGGTGCCGTGGAGCCGAGCACATGGTAAGCCGAGGGTTTGGATCATAACACACATAGGAGCAGAGCTACCCGAGCTAACAGAAGTGAACGAGGATAAGGGATAGGCATAAATGCCATCATGTGAAGGTGGCGGAGCTTATCTCTGCCATGCAAAAAAGTTATTGCCAAAGTACAACCGTCGGCTTACATAGTTGTTCAATCCATTATAGTATAGTTCAATAGTCATATCACTTGTCCAACCAATGAGATCAATGTATAAACCAACGCGCGTAAACGTTATGCCATAGTTTTAAACACCCAACATATAAATCAAAACCAAAATCAAGTATGCGCCAATGTGTTAGCTTATATCAATATTTTAACCAATGTACCAATGGGTTTTCATATAATCAAAATGCCAATAGTTATGAAAACACAAACATAGGTATCATATTAAAAAGATATATATGAAAGATATAACACCCATGTATCTTATGAAACCAAAGGTCAAGTAGGTCAAATAAAATACAAATCCAAATTCCAATGCATTACAAACTCGATGAAACCAAGTCACACAATCAATCGAAGCATGAATAATGAGTACAGATCGAAAGTTTTGCCAGCTAGATAACGATAAGTGTAATGTAAGCGCAATAAGCATATTGAGAAGAGAGATAATGACAGTTTAAATAATGATTTTAATGCGACTTCGAAAGACTAAGTTTTCACGCTTACATTCGTGAAAACAAAACAAAGGTAAATGTGTAAATGTCACAAAAATAAAAGTGTCGTTGATTTAAAAATTGCGATGAAAAATTGATGTTTGCAAAACATTGGTGTAGGCAGCTTATAAGACAATGGAAAAAGTGAATTGGCTGCCAACAATGGCGACACACTGGTAGAAGCAATTATCTCTGTCAAAAGAAACAAATTCAGATTAGGACAGCAAAGATAATTCCAACTCAGAAATAACAACCAGAAAATCGTATAAACATCATCATTTACCAACTATTACAGCAGTGTTTTAAAAGATGAAAACTGATAACAATCTTAAGATCAGCAAGTCAAGATATTAAATATAAAATCTTCAATACTGTTGGCATGGCCACTGCTACCAGTAGGCATCCATAGCCTCGACAGGGTTGCCATTTAACCCACTCTGACATCTGTATCCTGCCAAGAAGTTCTGGATCAGAATAAAGGACATTAAAGAGGTTTCTTTTTTGCAAATTTTCATATACCCGACATTGCTTCGCTGCCAGCAGGCCTGTTTGGTACCCCGATGAAGTTGTCTTGGCACCATGCATGCATTTACCCATTGCCAGCAGACCTGTTCAGCATCCCGGTGGGTTTACAAGCACTTCCCACAGCTCTTATTAATAATTTTTTTGTTTTGTTTTTTCATAGATATATAGTTGAGTGGGGTGACGCTGAAAATCATCATATTTTAACATATTTTTCAGACCTCATCAGAATTTTTTTAGAACTGTCCTTTATTTAGATCCAGAGATGTTTTATTTACAAAAACAACTTCCTAAGACAGGGAGACATATTATGAGTCATTCCTTTACAGAATAGGGATAGCGTAAAAAGATAATGGATGATCATGACGAACTTTACTCAGAGATCGACATGAGTAAACTTCATTCAAACAACAGACTTTTCCAACATAGATATAAACTTCAGCAATATACCATTGATGTTTGTACAAATTTTTCAGAAGTTATTTAAGCAAAGGAAATTTATTTTATGTTTGTCTGAATAGCTCAGCGTACAGGTATTTGTATTTGAAAGAAAACACATACTGACAAATTCAAAGAAAAATAAAAATAAAAACTAAAAAGCAAACGAAAATGCAAACAAAAATAAAATATTTACATAATATACAAGGGTATTAATCAAGAAAAGTATCTCTTCAGGGCTTGGCCATTCACGGTGTAGGTGTCAAGATGCCCTTCAAGATTCTGCAATCGAGAAGAACTAGGACCCAACTTTTCAGCAATTAAGAACGGTCCAAGCCATAAGTTTCGAAATTTTGTGTGCTCTCTGTTTCCCTCGTGTGGTTTGTCCCATTTCAGGACGAGATCGCCTACTTCAAAATTCCTATCAGAAGAAAAATTAGAATCGAACCATATTTTAACCAATTGTTGATGTTGATCTAAATTTCATTTAGCTTGGGTTCTTACCTCTTCTAGCTTCATCAAAGCGTTAATTCGGTTTTCTAAAGGGGGACAATCTTCTTCTTGAACTTTCTGTGACAACTGAAGTGAAGGAAGAAGAATGTGAGGTGGCAGAATTGCTTCTCTTCCATAAACGAGAAAAAAGGGGGAGTTACCTATAGAAGCTTTTGGTGTTACCCTATCAGCCCACAACGTGTTCAACAGTGCATTGTGCCAATTCTTGTGATTTTCAACCACCGTTCTCTTGATGATTTTAATCAAGTTTTTGTTTGTGGATTCTGCCAATTCGTTGCCTTGAGGGTAATAGCTAGCAGAATACTTCATCTTAATTCCATTTTCCAAAGCAAACTCGGTCATCTCAAGAAAGGAAAAGTAAGAAGCATTATCGAAAACTAAACAGTCAGGGATATCGAAGAGAGTGATAATATTCGAGTTTAGAAAGGCAATTACCTGACTGGTGTTGACAGCAGCTTCATACCATCATGTAAAGTAATCCGTGGCTGTCACAATAAACTTGTGCCGTTGCGAGGATGGAGGGTTGATAGGACCTATGATATCAAGGCCCCATTGCTGGAAAGGAGAATCCACCGTAACGGGTTGTAAAGGAAAGGCTGGTTTTTGTAACCGCCCTGATGCTTTCTGACAGGTTATACATTTACGACACAAAGCATGGGTGTCTCTAAAGAGCGTGGGCCAGTAATAACCAGATCTTAGAACCTTATGAGCAGTGGTGTCACCACCAAAATGACCACCAGCTTCTCCTGCATGCAACTCGAGAAAGAATTTTTCTGCTTTGTCCTTTTCAAGAAAACGCATTATTATGCCGTCAAAATTTTGACGAAACAAGATACCATTAATCAAATGAAAGGAGGTAGAATTTAATCTCAACACTCTTCTTTTGGAGGGTTCTAGGTGACGGGGGGCTGACCCATGTTCAAGACAGAATCTTATATCGTCATACCAAGGACTAACAGGGTTTTGTGTGCAACAGATTAGACTTTGATCACTTTGCCCTAGGTTTGACGTATCACTTTCTTCTTGCTCTCCTGTTGCTGAATCAGCCACTAACTTACATAACCCTTGGCCTCTCACTATCTGAGCTGGGGTGATTTCTAAGTCATACTCCTGCAAGGAGGTGACCCAGTTGGCTCTCTTTTCTCCTAGTTCCTTTTTCACTAACAGGTTCCTCACGACTGGGTAAGGGACAATGACTTTCGTCCTTGACTTCAAAAGATAGGACCAGAAGTGCTTGACTGCTTTGAAAACAGTGTATGCTTTCCGATCTACCACTGGGTAATTTATTTCAGTGCCTTTGAAAGCAAAGCTCATAAAGGCAATGGGTACTTCATTGTTCTCGGCATTCTTTTGGGTTAGGACGGCGGCATCGGAACGGTCAAAAGCAAAAGTGTAGAGTGTAAAGTCTTGAGAAAAATCTGGGCTCATGAGAGACGGAGCGTCTATTATAGCCTTCTTTATTGCATTAAAAGCTTGGTTTTCTAGGGGTCCCCAATGATATTGGGTGTCTTTCTTAATCAAATTTTGTAAGGGTCTACCCATTTCAAAGAAGCTAGGGATGAATCTTCTCACGAAGTTAATCTGGCCTAAGAAAGACTGCATAGATTTTTTGGATGTAGGAGGGGGAAGTTTCGCGATGACTTGAGTCCTTTCGAGGTCAATAATCATCCCTTCACTAGACATAATTAATCCTAAAAGTTTACCCTATTCTACTGCAAAGATGGAATTTTTAGGATTCGGGGAGATGCCGTACTTACGACATCGCAGTAGAACGGCTCGTAAGTGAGCTAGATGATCGTTTTTGTTTTTAGAAAATACAGTCACATCATCTAAGTAAACTACGACGAACTAATTGATTAAGCCTCGGAAAGCAATGTCCATTGCTCTCTGAAAGGTGGCACCAGCATTAATCAAACCAAAGGTCATTTTGCGATAAGCTTAAGTGCCCCATGGAGTACGGAAGGTAGTCTTGAGTTGGTTTGGTGGAGACATCAGGACTTGGTTATATCCAGAGAAACCATCTAGTAAGGATAGCCTCTCGGAACTAGATACCTGTTGAAGGATCTGTTCCATGGGCTGGACAGGATAGTTGTCTTTATCAGACGCTCTATTAAGGTTTCGAAAATCGACACAAAGTCAGATTTCCCCATTTTTCTTCCGAACTGGGACGAGATTGGAAACCCATTGAGTGTGCCTAACAGGAAAAATTATCTTAGCATTAAGGAGCTTATTCAATTCTTTTTGAATGGTCGGTTCGAGCTTGGGGTGCATCTTCCTCAGTTTTTGTTGGAAGGGTAAGGTTTCGGGCTTTGTAGGGATGACATGATGTATGATATTAGGGTCAAAAGTTTTGAGGTCATCATACGCCCATGAAAAGACATCATTAAATTATTTGAAAAATTTAACAAATGCATCTTTTTCTTGTTGAGAACATCCCAACCCTAGATTAATGCACTGAGGATTTTCATTAGTTCCTAAGTTTACTTTTTCATAAGATAACAAGGAACTATTGGTTTTACAGTTGATCGTTTTTTTAAATTTATCTTGAAAATCATAAAACTTCTCTAATGTAACTACAGATTTTGGGATCAAGTTTACCATATCCGATGAAGATTCAAGAGTTTTCGGATCAAGTATTACCGTAAAATCGTGCAAATTGTCGTTGTGCATGCGTTAATCTATCACCGCGCCTTGAAAGGTTTCTTCCATGTGAAGAAAGTTGATGATCTGTTGATCGTCGTCAAATACTCTCCAGTTCATGATGTTATCGGGAACGGATGGCCGAAACAGCAGCTCAACTGAGAATGCATCTGGGGACAAGCCTTCTACAGGAAGAAGTTTAGAAGCTACATTAGCTAATAAATCTAATTCAGAGTTATTCAACCTAGGAATGGAATTTATATTGAAAGCAGAAAATTTATTCATTAAATTCCATACCTCAGACTGGTAGCTTTTGAGATGCGGAGAAAGATAGTGGATAGAGTCTCTTACCTGTCTAACCACTATTTCAGAGTCGCCAAAGACGATTAAATTTTGAATGTTCATATCCAAAGCTTTTCTGAGACCTTGCAGTAAAGCCTCATATTCTGCAGTATTGTTAGTACATTCAAATTCCAATCTACATGCTATTAATGTTTTGTTACCTACTGGATCGATAATAATGTAGCCTGCTCCAGCTCCTTCTTTGGATTTTGACCTGTCGAAATACAAAGACCAAATTTTATTTGCATCGGGTACATGGGATCCTTGCGTGGAAGTTGTTGGCTGCATATATGCTACAATCTCAGACTTTTGTTCTGGATTGGTGATAGGTGAAGCCTCGGCCATGAAATTGCCGAAGAAGGTGTCCATTCCTTGTACTTCAGGTGAATCAATAGGAGGTGTATACTGTTCGTTGGGATCGTTCAAATCACTGAACATGAACATAAGGTAGCACTCACGATTTACTCTGATTTTGTTAGGCTTTCCATTCTCTGGAAGCCATAGATGAGACCAATCTGTTGCGAAATAACTGTAATGACCCTTTTTTTATTTAATATGAATAATTTCATATATAATCCTAAACATTAGCTAATTATAGTTAATTATTATATAACTTTAATTAATTATATGTTGTTAATTAATTATTTCTTTTACTATGATTAGCTTAAGTATGATTAACTCTTTGATTAAGGGTTAATGAATGATTAATTAGTAAGTGAGTCATTAGTTAATTAATTATTAAATTAATGGTTAGTGATTAATTGATTATTAATTAGAGTAATTGATTAATTGTTTATTAAAATGGGGAAAATAAAATATGA
>JASDQU010688609.1:21280-32881 GCA_032191745.1 Picea mariana
GAAGTTTCCTGAAGGGTGGGTGTATGTAATGACCCTTTTTTTATTTAATATGAATAATTTCATATATAATCCCAAACATTAGCTAATTATAGTTAATTATTATATAACCTTAATTAATTATATGTTGTTAATTAATTATTTTTTTTACTATGATTAGCTTACGTATGATTAACTCTTTGATTAAGGGTTAATGAATGATTAATTAGTAAGTGAGTCATTAGTTAATTAATTATTAAATTAATGGTTAGTGATTAATTGATTATTAATTAGAGTAATTGATTAATTGTGTATTAAAATGGGGAAAATAAAATATGAGGCTAAATGGGTTAGGTATCCCATAAGGGATAACGTAACCCATACGTAAAATAAGCATTAAGTAAAGGATAAGCCCATTTAATAGAAATAAATGTATGGATAAGGTTTGGTGGGGAGTGAAGGTTCGGGGCGGTGAAGGAGGCATAAGGGGAAGGAGGAGGATTCATTTTGGGGGGAAGGATTCATTCATGCAGTTTACGAGAGGAGATTTTTGGGAGCTTTGAGACTGATTTAGAACAGTGGGATTTACAGTGCACACCGAGGCTGAGGGGTTTTGGGCTCGGAGGGCTAGGACGTCCATAGATGTCCTAGGGCCAGGCGTACTGGTCGGTAGGGTGGCTGGTTTTGGGGTGTTCAAGCGAAGGTTCAAGCAAAGATTCAAGCTGTTGCAGATAGTAGCATCAGTGACAGGTATTTAAACTCAAAATTGTGAAGTGTTTACTTAAATTTAACTTGTATGCAAATTGTTATGTAAAAATGTTATATTATTTATCAAAAAATGGGAGCGTATATGCTAGATTAAATGAAAATTTAGTAAATTTCAAATTACTGTTCCATTTTATTTTCTGGTAGTTTAATTGAAATCCCGGTCCCTACAATAACCATGTAGTTGCTCTAATCAGTCCCTGCTTAAAAACATGCCATACACTTCCAGAATATCCACAACAATTATATCAATAACTTGATGAACCTTGGGGTTAGACGATAACCTAATAAGCACATTCTTTAGTTCGCCTATAACATTGACATTTGTCTGATCAAGTTGTATGATTTTTAGAGTCGATGGTTCAACTTCAGCATTAATCTTCTGGAAAATAGACCAAGGAATCACATTGGATGACTCTCCTGAGTCTATCATACAATTGTGCACGTTTCTATTAAAAATATCAAAAGTTAATAGAAAAGGAGGTACATTTTTGTGAGTGCTAAGAGTAGTAGCTTGTGGTTTTTTACTCGCAGTTTCTAAAGCTACCTTATCTACATTATTTACATTATTTACATTACTTACAAAAAGGATTCCTTTATCTTGAGGATAGGAATTGTTTTTAGTGGAAGTCTTTTGGGGAGCTTTGTTTTGCACAACCTTGTTACTATTAGAATTACCATTTTTTCCATTCTCTGAAATATTTTGCAACATTTTTTGTAACAAAAATGGAAACTTCAATAACTCATAAATAGAAATGTTAGCCCTTAACTTTTTAATATCTTCAACAACATCGTAATCTAAGTTGGGGTTCACATTACTCTGTTTAGGCTCAGCTGATTTAGATTGCTTGGGAGGCGAAGTTGTAGTGTTTTCGGTAGAAGGTTTGTTTGTTGTCTTACTCCTAGTGTTATAAGGATGAACTGTCTCGAAGTTGGCTTGGAAGATGCTATCCGAGAAATGTCCAAAAATGTTTGGAGAAGACTCTTCTTCTTGAACTGTCTTTGGTTCAACTACCTCCTCAGGAATCTTAGGAGGCATCAAGTTATCTTGGGCTTCTAGAATTTTTTTTAGGGCACATTGCAAACTTTCTAGATTAAGGCCTTTGGTAGTTGGATTAGGTTGGTTGGTGGGAAAAGGCTTCTGGAACGGGGGCTTGTATGGTCCTTTTCTTGAGGAAGCTTCTTCGGTCAACCTTTTTAAGTATATAACTTGATTTGACAGATTTTGAACAACTTTAGTTAGGTTTTCCAAATCAGAGCTTTCAGGTTGTGATTTATTTTGAGTGGGTCTGGGGAGGATTTCAATCTTCTTTTTGGAAGAAGAACTAGTCTCAGTTTCGTTGCTAGTAGAGTCTTTAAGAATAAGTATGTCTTTTTCGATCTGGCTGGCCTCCTCGAAGGCTTCTAACAATGTGGCTTTCTTAGATCGTTTAACCCAAATAGCTATGATTTGATGTAAATATTTTGTGTAGTATGCTATTATAAGACTCTCAGCAGGCATAGAATCTGCAGGGATTCGGTTTTTAAGTGTTAAGAATCTTTGATTAAATTCTTTAACTTTTTCTTTGGGTTCATTTTTAAGCTAGAAAGATCCATGACTAGGACTTCTGGAGGTTTACCATCTCCGAACTTTTCCAAAAAGCATGACTCAAATTTCTCCCAAGACACGATGGTATGGGTTTGTTGGGAAAAGTACCATGTGGATGCATTACCCTCAAAATTATATGGGAACAACCTACAGACAAAGTCTTCATGTTCAACATTGTGGAGTCTTATGGCTAACATAAACTTTTTAATGTGATCTTCAGCGATCTGTTTTGAGTCGGGATCAAACTTGGGAAGCCATTTCTCTGGGTGTTTAGGTAGAGGGTGTTGATCTCCAGGTACAGATACGGCATCCTGATCAAGCTAGGGTCTAGCAGGGTTGTTCTGATTTTCCATTGGGGTAGTAGGTGTGGAAGGTTGAGAAGGGGAATTGCCTTCGTCAGAGGAATCTTCTCCAGAAGAGGAAGGAGATTATGGAGGTGGTGAAGGAGGTATCCCAGATCCTCCTGCAGTAGGATTTGGGTTTGGATCTGTAGGATTCACAGTGAGGTTAGTGTCACCTAATTGTTCTCTGATATCAGAGAAATCCAAAGGTTGACCCCACGGACGGTTTGGTTGCCTCAAACGGTCTAAGGCACTATGTGTTTTAATAAGAGATTAGCGGACAATCTCTTGTATGTCACCACCTGTAGGATTAGGGGTTACTGGCTCAACTGTGATATGTGGATCGTCAGTTGAAGTAGTTGCTGTTTGAGGGGGAATATTATCGTTTGAATGGATTCTAGTCACTATAGGTGAGCGATTAGGGGTTGGAGGAGTCTTGCGACCACCTCGTGCCATTAATTAAGTTCAGGCCCTCTTTCTAGCGCCATTTGTTGACGAGCGAAATCGACCATCCGTCAACTGAGAGAGTGGAACTGGTCTGGGGTTGTCTAATAACCCAAGCCGTTTGGGATGAACCACCTTGACGGGTTTAGCGGCTCCGTTAGCCGATCTAAGGTCCTAAGAAAAAAAAAGAAAACTAATCTAAACTAGCTAATGTAACTAAAAACAAATAAAACAAACTAACTAACTAATCTAACATAAAACTAACTATTAAACAAAAATAAACTAATCTAACTATTCTATATATACAATCTACTAAATACTAACTCTAACTAATTAACTATCTAACTACTAACTGAAATATAATTTATTCACAAAATGTACAATATCTACAATTTACAAATTTAAATAAAACCTGAAAAACTCATAAATATTCTGCCCTAAGACAGAGAAAGATGTTTTTGTTGATTTTATAATTTTATGAACAAAAAATAAAACAGAAAACTAACTAAACTAAATCACTAATATAATAATTCTAATTACTAACCTAAACTAAAACATATATCTAACTAAACTACTAATAAATATACTAAACAAATAAATGACAAACTGACCTGGAAACGCTCCAGATTTGCCCTATGTATGATGACTGTTTTAGCAGATCGGAGGGAGGAAACCTGCACCGAATTGTCTGAGAGCTTCTCGTAAACGATAGTTGCAGTGCTCTTCAAGTATGTTTATAGGACAAACAAGACATAAAAATCACAACAGTCGTATGATTTATAAATCTCCACAATTAGATAAATCCGTATGTAAAGATCTATACATAAATAATTCAATTGATGAAGAAGAGAAATCTGTCATTCATAAACTGAACCAAGTAATTGCTATGTTTTTAAATTAGTGAAAGAAATCAGACATGGATCATATTAATTAATTTATATCATTTTGCAAAAGACTATGATAGCTAAGTAGTCACTAATCAAATGCAAATTGATAAACATAAACATGAAACAAAAGATTGACATTATGAAAGCGAAAGTTGTAGCAGAACATCAACTTCTGTCTCAGTTTGTATTATAAATCCATAGCCTGGTTCTCCCACAAGTGAGGATGATCCTTATTACAAAAATAATAAGTATTTATAAGTTTTCCATAGGGTAAAACCTCCCTGTGGAAGTTATCAAATTGTTTACATAAATCTGGGAAGATATCCCAAGTTTAACTAAACTAGGAAACTACCAAAAAAACTAAAACACCCAAATATCTCTTGAACTGTCCAGCATGTCCCATGCAATTCGAATTTACCTGAAACAGGCCAGAAATGGACAAGCTAGAGGGATATTTTATTAATAAAACAATAAAAATCTAATTCTATAGACTAGCTACAGAATCAGCATTAAGATTGATTAAAAATCTTTTAAAGAATTAAATTCAATTAAAATCCAATAGCTATTTGAAAATGAATCATTTAACGAATCATTTAGTTTGAAATTATTATACCATTCGAAATCAAACAGGATCAAAATCATCCAACCGAATACAAAGATAGGTGTACTCTGTTTCGATTGTTATCATAAGTTGGGTGAACAGAATTATAATCCAACAGTTGTAAAATCGTTTGATATCCAATTGAAATCAATATGATCAAGCAAATCATAGGTAATGGTTAAACAAGAGATACAATCGAATCCAAACAAAATCGTTTTCCAATCGTTATAGCTGTAACGACATAGCAAACAATTTATACCATAAGCTAATTAAACCAACACGAGTGCATAACTGTATTGTCATAGAAAACGATTTCATGCCACGAATAGATCAATTCAAACTGGCACGAAAATCAATTCAAATGAAATCATTACAGGATCGATTGGTTGGCAACAAAATTCGTAATTTGTTATTGCAAATTGGGAAAACAAACTCGATTCACATTGAACGAAATCATTCATTTCAAACGAATTATAATCGAATTTAACATATATACCAATCGTGGATCTGGATATAACCAACTCATTTTATAAATCAAAATCAAACAGAGCATTCATTTATGATACAAATCTAACTCATGAAAGTGATCGAATTAATAGCAATCCAATCAAGCGAATTAATAGGCTGGGGTTTAGCATGGTTGTCATGAATCAAATCCATTCCATAATTCGGGCGTATTTGCACAGGCTTAAATGAGAGCATTGTTCTATAAAAATAGAGTCATTCTTTGCCAAATCTAATTGAACAGAGTGGAATTCCCGATTTGAAAAATTATATGACACAATATATTAAAAAATCGTAACAACTGAACTCGTTGAAATCGTTTGCCAATCACAGTATACAAACCATAATGAAATCACCTTCAGACATGATCGTATTCTAAATTGAGCATGAAAACCTTCTATTCGGAGTGGATACAAAATGAACTCAATTGAAAGCGGACCATTAGTTTCGTTAACTCAATCAAACAAACGAACAAATCAAATCCAAACATGATTGTATTCACAATGAATTCGATCGAAAGCAAACCGCCAGTTTCGTTAACTCAATCAGACAACTAACAAATCAAATCCAAACGAAAACCATTCAAATCTGATAAGAATCTATCAATGGTTAAACTGGGAATAAGCAAATCGTATATCCAAACTGAAATTTCATTTATTTTTAGCAAAGAAAAACAATGTACAGGATAGACACTGAATGATAGAGCCATTTTGAAATATACACAGAGCTATCCGAAAACAAAATTGAAATCATTATATCAACCCTAATCATTCACACAACTACAACGATATCAAAATTATACCTGTATGACGAGCAGATGGCTTGATCACAATAATTTGGAGTTGACAACGGAAGTGGATGATTCAACATTCTTGAAAAGGATGGAGCCGGTTGTCTTCTGCTTCTTATCAGATGCTTGGGGTTGGTCTCTTTGATTGGTCAATACTGCAATTTGATCTTCCAGTGATTGAATTTTCAATTGGAGTATCGGAACGTCAATGTAGTATCGTTCCAACCATAAATCGCATTGGTCATAGGATGACTTTGTGGGCTTTGGAAGAGTAGGCGAGGGTTTGGTTATATTGTTGAGGGTTTCACGAGGCAATTTGATACCAGGGTAGCTAGGATCGTTTCTGAGGCAGGGGGGAAGATTTTTCACGAAATTGTAAGGTGGTTCGAGGCTCAAACCCTACGAGTAAGGGTACTCGCTGGCTAAGAAACATTCTACGTCAGAATCTGAATCCTCACTAAGGACAATAGGGTCTCACTCAGTAGAGGGTTTAGGATTATTTCTAGCCATTCTCGAAATGAGCCGGGCATTCCTTTTTCCTTTGGCATTAGCAGTAGGGTTTGCCTTGAGATTTTTGCTCACAGGCTTCTTAATAGTCTCACACTTCTCAGTTATAGCGTCGGTTAAGTCAACCTTAGGGTCAGCCGAGGGTTTAGGAGGAGGCAGTAGGATATGGAAGGGCACAGGCGGCTCGGCCTTGGCTTCACTCACCACAGATTTGTCAACCTGGAGAGGGTCTGTGTCATCGAAACCATTTCGGGCGATGAAATCCCTCCAACTATCACCGTGTAAACTCAAATGATGCACAACGATAAGCTTAATAAGCCCATAGTGGAACAGGCTACTGTCAGCCTTCTGTCGTTTAAACCTTTTCGACATTTTATATAGGCTGCATTGAAAGTAAAAGGGCATATTCAATGAGTATCCCATAAAATTCATTAACAAAAGCAGGTGGTAGAGAAAAACGAGTCTGTATCGACCTTCACAGGTCACGAACTGTTTGACTACCATGAAAGTATTGTGCCATTGTGGTTTAAGTGCAGAGATGGGCATACCTCTGTCACAAGAAGTGACCTTTCGGGAGACGAATAGTAGTGTCCATGGCACCTCCTTGACATTACAATTCTTAAACCAACACTGTCCTGAGGATGGTAACCCTGTAGCAGAGCTGATAAATTTCTCATCGATTTCCAACTGGGTGTCACCCACCTTGGCTCTACAGCCATCGAAAGTAAGAGTGAATTGTCATGCAACATAGAGGTTAAAACCCTCAAATCATTGTACAAAGGTGAGCCATCCATTTTCCTCCAAGTCTTTGCAGGCATTGTCAAACATTAACAAGGCTTGGTTGCCGTTTGGCTCGATTCGCACGACTGGTGCCATGGAGCCAAGCACATGGTAAGCCGAGGGTTTGGATCATAACACACACAGGAGTAGAGCTACCCAAGCTAACAGAAGTGAACGAGGATAAGGGATAGGCATAAATTCCATCGTGTGAAGGTGGTGGAGCTTATCTCTGCCATGCAAAAAAGTTATTTCCAAAGTACAACCACCGGCTTACATAGTTGTTCAATCCATTATAGTATAGTTCAACAGTCATATCACTTGGCCAACCAATGAGATCAATGTATAAACCAACGCGCGCAAACGTTATGCCATAGTTTTAAACACCCTACATATAAATCAAAACCAAAATCAACTATGCACCAATGTGTTAGCTTATATCAATAGTTTAACCAATGTACCAATGGGTTTTCATATAATCAAAATGCCAATAGTTATGAAAACACAAACATAGGTATCATATTAAAAAGATATATATGAAAGATATAACACCCATGTATCTTATGAAAACAAAGGTCAATTAGGTCAAATAAAATACAAATCCAAATGCCAATGCATTACAAACTCGATGAAACCAAGTCACACAATCAATCGAAGCATGAATAATGAGTATAGATCGAAAGTTTTGCCAGCTAGATAACGATAAGTGTAATGTAAGCACAATAAGCATATTGACAAGAGAGATAATGACAGTTTAAATAATGATTTTAATGCGACTTCGAAAGACTAATTTTTCACGCTTACATTCGTGAAATCAAAACAAAGGTAAATGTGTAAATGTCACAAAAATAAAAGTGTCATTGATTTAAAAATTGCGACGAAAAATTGATGTTTGCAAAACATTGGCGTAGGCAGCTTATAAGACAATGGAAAAAGTGAATTGGTTTCCAACAAGGTGTAAGGAGTGCACGAAGGAAGCCAGAATCACTGAGGATTTTGAGAGCTCTTCCAAGTGGGCATTGAGCAGGTGCATAGGTGCACAGGAGGAGACAGAACTGTTGGAAGTTCTGGGAAAGAAACTCTGCCAGGTGGGAATTTGAGTCAGTGTGCAGACAGGCAAAGAAGAGAAAAGAACTATTTGAGTTTTGGAATTTGAGGAATAGTCCATTGAAGGATCTTCACAAGGTTGTTGAACACCCTGATAGGCTCAATAAGAGGTTGCTTGAACAAACAGAGAGCCAGGAGGGCACTACATTCTCCATCTGAGGGAGAAAGAAGAAGAACAAAAATCCCTTAGGGGTCTAAGTGTTTGAGAAGCTTAGGAGGAGCAGAGTTTTTATACACGCAGTGAAGCTCAAGGTAAAGGATTTTGTAGAGAGAAGAGAAGATAAAGGTCAGATCCTTTGAGAAACTTGGAATTTCTCCAAGTGCAGGAAGAAAGTGCACAAAAGCTCAGGAGGAGCAACAACAGCCGTCGGATCGACCGAGGAGATCTGGACCGTTGGAAGGTTTTCATGTCCAGAGAGTGCGCAGGAGGAGAAGTGATCTGAGCTGTCAGATCTAGAGTGAAGAACCCGACAATCGTCATATCTTTCGTGAGTTACACGGTGGTTAAACCATCAAAAAAATCCAAGGTGAAAGTCCCTAAAGAGTTGGCTTATCGGGATATCGGCACTCGGGAGATCAGAGTTCTCGAGGTTGAGAGATCAAGGCTTTATAATTCCCGAAACAATGAAAGAATCATAGCCATTGATTTGAGGAATGTCGCATGTCACACGATCATCCATTTCGGAGATCCAGGCACTGGGATTCGTGGAGGCAGAAGTTCCAACAAGTATCGGAATATCGATCATCGGCATATCGGCATTCCCATGGACAAGAGATCAGGTAAGTCCACCTTGAAACCCCCGACACAAATCTGGGCCATCCATCTGAGGGAGGACGCGTGTCATGTGATCATCCATTCCGGAGATCTAGACACTAGACATCGGTATATTGGCACTTGGGAAATTGGAGTTCCTGAGGTCGTGAAAATCGGGACATCAGAAGTCTCGAAAACGCAAGGAGAAATCTGAACCGTCCATTTTAGGGACACGTGGCAGCAATCGAAGCCTTCGGGAAAAGTCCCGACAGGAAGTCGTCTATCTGCATTTAGTTCATCGGGATATCGGGAATCCTGGTGACAAGGTGTTTATGCATTTCGGAATCGTGAAGTCTGAAACCCCGACAAGGAGGAAAGTGCCATCATGGGTCCAGCTATTATCGGAGAAGTGGGAAGTGTCGTTTAAGGGGCCAGCTGTCAGCATATCGGAGAATCGAGATTTGAGAGATCGACATTCCCGTGGGCAAATGCATTTCAGCATTTGAAACCCCGAAGTCCCAATAGGTGGTATGACTGCGGTCATATAGAGAGAGGTTGTACGGACCAAAAAGTCTAGCCCAGGGGACTAGCAGAAGCTGATGTCATATCAGGATATCAGGGATAACAGGTACAAAATGTTTATGCATTTCGACATTGCGATGTTCGAAACCCTGATGGGAGACAAGGCTGCAGTCTTGTGAGATAAAGGTCATGTGGGCCAAGAGTCTATCCTAGAGGGCTAATGGGAGTTGTAGCACATCGGGATTTTAAAGATCAAAACCCCGAAAGAAGGATAAGGTTGTAGTCTTATGAATTAGCGGTCACATGGTCCAGAGCATAGCCAGGAGGGCTAACGCGTAAAGGTGAAATTGCTCATCGGAGATCGTGGATTTAAGAGGGCAGGAACTCTTGACGTCGGGGATCACGAAACCCTAAAACCCGGAATTAAGAACAGGGAAAGAGTGCGGTCAGGTGCAGAAGGCCATGTGGGTGAAGAAAGGACCTGTGGATCGGGTTTTCACAGAGATTCCAGCAGGGAATCGAATGAGTCGCTTCAGTTCATGAATGAATGAGAACGATCCTGTGAGCAGGAGAGACCGATGAGGTGGTGGTTGCATATTCTCGCCTGCATCAAGTGGTATCAGAGCTGATTCTTGTCTATATATTTCAGGCAAGAGGAGAAAGAGATAAAGAGCACTCTGATACACATCAAGTGGTATCAGAGCTTGAATCTTGTATGTATATTTTAGGCAAGAGAAAAAAGAGGAACCGTAGCACACTGATACACATCAAGTGGTATCAGAGCTTGAACTCTGTTTGTATATTGCAAGCAGAGGGAGAAGGCAAGGAGAAGACAGAGCGTTGGAGACTCTGTGGTGGTTGTTTGTAGGTAGGCAGCAATCAAGAAGACAGTCAGGGAGACTATAGGAGGATGAAGCTGGTAACACTCTTAGTGTAGAGTGACAGTAGCAGGTTTGCTAGGAAAGTAGACAGAGACAACACCATGGTTACTGAAGGCCATAGGCATGCTGGGAAGAAGAGCAAAGTAGAAGAGCTTGCAAAAATGGATAAAGAGCTCTATGAATTAAAGGTAGACATGGAAAATCTCGAATTGAAGATGCGGTAGGATAAGAAGCCAATATGGGTATATGAATGGCCCATGAAGAAGCCAAATATGAAATGGCTAATCAAGGAGCTAATGGCTAGAAGAAAGCGAAGTATGTTAAAAGGGTGGTTGAGGTATGTTGAAAACCTCAAGCCCATAGAGGAAAAAATGGTTCAGGTATGTGAACCAGAGACTAGGGAAAGTCTCGATGATTTGGAAATTGAAATGGGATCATTTGAAGATCTCAAGGACTGCCAAGAGGGCAAAGTAGAAATTCCATATTGCCAAGGAGGAAACAAGTTGAGATCACTGCGGGATCTCACAGACTTTCATGAGGACAGCCAAGGAATTTCACATTGCCAGCTGGGAAATGAAATGAGATCGTTGTGGGATCTCAAAGACTGCCAGGAGGGCAGTGAAGGGTTTCTAAACTGCCAGGTGGGTAGAGATGAGCATTCAAGACTATCTGAAAGTCTCATGGACTCGGAGGTGAGTTCAATTTAGCAAGGAGTGCTAATGAAGATGGGATCAATTGATCTCATGATATGCCAGGAGAGCAGTGAACAGATCTCATATTTCTAGGTGGGCAGGGATGAGCAGGTGAGTTGGAATCATCCTGAGGAGCTGACAGAGCAGATGAACTCAGAAGTGAGTTTGGATCAACATGTGCAGCTGATAGAAGAGGAAGATATGAGGGATATTCTAATGATTGGGGAAATTCAGATATTCCTACCATGCGCCTAGGGAGAGGCAGAAGTTTGTGTTGTGGATGAAGCAGCAACAGTAGGAGAACAGTCAGTTGTGACTGTTAGGAAGGAAGAATTGGAGGAGACTTTGGAAGCTGCCCAAGAAGATGAAGAAGATGAGCATTCTGAGGAATGGCTCAATATTTTCAGCCAGGAAGCTGAAAAGACTGCAACATGGGAGTTTGCAGTAGAAGAAGGAGAAGAGGAA
>JASDQU010688609.1:33256-54584 GCA_032191745.1 Picea mariana
TCTAGGAGGATTTCCAAAGCTGAGAGATGGGAATCTCATGAGCAGGAGCTCATGATTTTGCAGCTGAGGAGTATGATGCAGGAGAATCTCTCCATGTCAGCCAGCCAGCCAGCCAGCCAGCCACGTCAAGCACGTGCATTCAAGGAGGAAGAGAGGTGCAGCCCTCATCTTCCATTTTGTAATTGAATGAAATTAAATGTTTAAGTTGTTGAGCTAGGAAGCCGTGATTTTATGCAGGCTATAGATAAGATAGGCCTTTAATGTTTGTAAGGGTAAGATCTAGATCCAGATGCTAGACTAGACATCCCATTCAATGTAATTGAATAGGTTAGGTGAGATCTGGAGGGAAGAGCTCGAGGAGCCCCCTCAGGTAAAAGAGATTTCATATCTCATTTTGAGTTAGTAGTGAGGTGGGTAGAATAGGGAATTTGAGAGTGGGGAGCAGAGAGAAGAGCTAAGACCTTGTTACAGGCTGTGCTCGGGAACACCTTGTAAATATAGGCATTTGCCATATTTAATACAAAGAGTAGTTTTTCCTGCATGAATTCTGTATTATGTGGATGTCTATGAGTGTTCTTCATATATTGTGAATGTATGTTGTAGATGTAGTTGTGCATTTGCAGGAGTTTGTTTGATTTCAGGTTCAAGAGGTCTTTGAGGTTTCACACCAGGAGGGTGTGACAGAATGTTGTGGGTTCTGATAGCTGTGCACAGAGGATGCACTTCTGAACACTGTGGGTTCAGATAGAGACGTGCTGCAGCACAGGAACTGGAATCAACTACTCAGGGAAGACCTCAAGGCTGCTGAACACCTTGGAGGCAAGGCTGTGTATGAGAGACACAGTTGCAGATAGAATTCTATTGTGGATTCTGTAGAGATTTTCCAGGAGGGCATTGAGCATAGGCACAAGGTGCTGAGGAAGAACTCTGTCATGAGTTCTTAAGAAGTCAGAATCACTTAGGATTCTTGACGTTCTGCCAGGTGGGCATTGAGAAGGTGCAAGGAGTGCACGAAGGAAGCTAGAATCACTGAGAATTCTAAGAGCTCTGCCAAGTGGGCATTGAGTAGGTGCATAGGTGCACAGGAGGAGACAGAACTGTTGGAAGTTCTGGGAAAGAAACTCTGCCAGGTGGGCATTTGAGTCAGTGTGTAGACAGGCACAGAAGAGAAAAGAACTCTTTGAGTTCTGGAAGTTAAGGAAGATTCCACTGAAGGATCTTCGAAGGGTTGCTGAACACCCTGATAGGCTCAGCAAGAGGTTGCTTGAACAAACAGAGAGCCAGGAGGGCATTACATTCTCCATCTGAGGGAGAAAGAAGAAGAATAAAAATCCCTTTGGGGTCTGAGTGTTTGAGAATCTCAGGAGGAACAACGTTTTTATACGCGCAGTGAAGCTCAAGGTAAAGGAGTTCGTAGAGAGAAGAGAAGACAAAGGTCGGAGCCTTTGAGAAACTTGGAATTCCTCCAAGTGCAGGAAGAAAGTGCGCAGAAGCTCAGGAGGAGCAACGACAGCCATCGGATCGGTCAAGGAGATCTAGACCATTGGAAGGTTTTCACGTCCACAGAGTGCGCAGGAGGAGAAGTGATCTGAGCCGTCAGATCTAGAGTGAAGAACTCGACAGCCGTCAGATCTGTCGTGAGTTACACGGTGGTTAAACCATCGGAAAAAGCCAAGGTGAAAGTCCTGAAAGAGTTGGCTTATCGGGATATCGGAACTTGGGATATCGTAGTTCTCGAGGTCGAGAGATCGAGGCTTTATAAGTCTCAAAACAGTGAATTAATCGTAGCCATTGAGTTGAGGAAGGCCACGTGTCACACGATCATCCATTTCGGAGATCCGGGCACTGGGATTCATGGAGGCAGAAGTTTCGACAAGTATCAGGATATCAGTCATCGACATATCAGCATTCTCGTGGGTAGGAGATCAGGTAAGTCCACCTTGAAACCCCCGACACAAATCTGGGCCGTCCATCTGAGGGAGGACACGTGTCACGTGATCCTCCATTCCGGAGATCCGGACACTAGACATTGGTATATCGGCACTCGGGAAATTGGAGTTCCTGAGGTCGTGAAAATTGGGACATTATAAGTCTCGAAAATGCGAGGAGAAATCTAAACCATCCATTCTAGGGATGCATGGCAGCAATCGAAGCCTTCGGGAAAAGTCCAGACAGGAAGTCGTCTATCGGCATTTGGGTCATCAGGATATCTAGAATCCTGGTGACAAGGTGTTTATGCATTTCGGAATCGCGAAGTCTGAAACCTCGACAAGGAGGAAAGTGCCAGCGTGGGGCCAGCTGTCATCATATCGAAGAAGTGGGAAGTGCCATTTAAGGGGCCAACTGTCAGCATATCGGAGAATCAGGATTCAAGATATCAAAAATCCCATGGGCAAATGCATTTCAGCATTTCAAACCCCAAAGTCCCGATAGGTGGTATGACTGCGGTCATATAGAGGGAGGTCGTATGAACCAAAAAGTCTAGCCCAGGGGACTAGCGGAAGATGATTTCATATAGGGATATCGGGGATTCCGAGGACAAAATGTTTATGCATTTTGACATTGCGATGTTCGAAACCCTGATGGGAGACAAGGCTACGGTCTTGTGAGATAAAGGTCATGTGGACCAGGAGTCTGGCCTGGAGGGCTAACGGGAGTTGGAGCACATCGGGATTTTAAAGCCCAAAACCCCGAAAGAAGGATAAGGCTGTAGTCTTATGAATTAGCAGTCACATGGACCAGAGCATAGCTAGGAGGGCTAATGCATAAAGGGCGTCTATCGGTGAAATTGCTCATTGGAGATCAGGGATTCAAGAGGGAAAAAAATCTTGATGTCGGGGATCACAAAACCCCAAAACCCAGAATTAAGATCAGGGAAAGAGCGCGGTCAGGTGTAGAAGACTGTGCGGGCGAAGAAAGGACCTGTGGATCGAGTTTTCACAGAGATTCCAGCAGGGAATTGAATGAGCTGCTTCGGTTCATGAATGAATGAGAATGATCCTGTGAACAGGAGAGCGTGACAAGGTGGTGGCTTCGTATTCTTGTCTTCATCAAAAGAGATATCGTTCACCACAAATAGAGATCGTATGCCAAAGTTACGCCCCCAGGAAGTTGATACACCAAACTACCCAAAACGGGGTCCACAAACCTATTGGATTTTCATCTTCCAGGGTTAGGGTTTTGGATTTTATTTATGTTAAAAATTCCTCTAGAGCCTCATTCTAAACATCACCATCTTCTTGTGAATGAGCATAGTCATCACATCTCTTCTTAGAGATAATATGCCACCATTCTAGTGAGTTTTTCACTCTATATTTCTACAACTTTGTACATTTCACTCATTAATATAAATTGTGTATTAATGTCTCTATGTTTATGGTTATAGATCTGAGACATCTCAGTTATATTATTGTATATCTGATATACATTTGTACATTTCTTTATTATATCTCTTCTCTCATTTCGTGCCGAAACTAATCCGGATCAAAGTATTACATTCTAGGGAAGGAAATGATCATCCACATTGATCACAGGCCTCTGTAATTCATGCAGACACAATAAAAGTTACAGAATGATCACCATTAGATGTGGTCCATGTACATCCAAAAATTCCACTTGGATATAAAGTACAAGAAGGGTAGCACCAACCATGTCACATATTTTCTCATTCAACCGCCGGTGACATCGCTAACCAAATTTCTTAACCCATGTGGACATGAGAGACATCTGGATGGCCAAAATTATACAATAATAACTCTGACTTTGCTACTTCCTATTAGATGTTGAGCATAGGAAAACTTGTTCCCAACTTTCATCTCTAGGATGGATTATTATTCCCTCTGATCCACCTCTATGTTCCTTCAAGCGATCATGCAAAGTTGATCTGGGAAGCTCATTATAGTTAGGTAGCGAGACATTTTGGTGTAGAGAAGACAGTGGTAGTACTACATAATAATTTTTATTGGCCGAAGCTTCGACAAGATTTTTGCAAGTACATCAAATATTGCACTGCATGTGCCATTTCCAATCTCTCCATTAACAAACAGACGCTATGCACTCCTCTTCCTACTCTGGATAGGCCTCAGGAGTCCATCTCCATGGACTACATGTCTATTCTACCTTCAACCAAGCATGGGAATGACTGTGTCTTCATGGTTTTCGATCAATTCTCTAAGATGGAAATTTTCGCACTCTACAAGAAGAGCATCAAAACCAAGGCCACCGCCAAGTTCTTTTTCACACATGTTTGGGTTCACTTTGAGCTACCAAAAACCATTATCTTTGATCGATATAGTAGGTTCCTGAGCACTTTTGGTCCAATATATGGTCAATGATGGATACCAATCTGACCAAATCCATTTCCTTCCACCCACAGACTAACAGACAAACATAGGAAGTCAACATGATGATTTTCCATATCCCATGAATGTATAATTCCAAACATCCATGCACATGGAATGAAAGCCTTCTTTATGTTCAACATAGCTACCACATATCCCTCCACAACTCTATTGCACACAACCCTTTTCTGGTGTGTTTGGGATTCCAACCATTGGCCTCCATTGATGTAACTCTACCCATTATAGCCACACAGGAAGATTCCTCCCATTCTTAGACAAAGGTTGATCGGGAAACCAATTTTTTTGAGCGCATCCAACACATCCAACAAAAATTTCATGATATTTTGCATAAATCCAATGCTAAGTACAAGGAGAGCCACGATCAACATTGTGTACCACATGAATTTCAGGCGAGAGATCAAGTTTGGTTGCATTTGCAGAAAGAGTGACTCACATGAACCCATTAGAAGTTGTGCCCACTCCGATATGGGCCTTACACCATCACCAAGGATGTGGGTGAGAATTATTTTGAATAATTATTCCTCCTTTCCTTGTATTGCACTCGATATTTAATGTGGAACTACTCCAACCATATTTCCACCTCTATTGGACACTTCAGATGTGGTTGAGTATTTGGCCCCTAGAAACTCAATCCTTCCTACATAAAACATGCGATATTTAATCAGATCATGGACACCAAGACAAAGGACACCCGTCAACAAAGTATGAAACTCTATTGGTTTTATAAAGTATGGAAGTTTCTTCATAAGGGAAAGTGGCTCACCAGGAGCCAGGTTCAACATAAGTTTCCTCATATGACACAACAAATCGATGCAATTGAGACCATTGCATCCTAATGGGGGGAGGAATGATCCAAGTGGATATCAATGGCCACCCACCTATTCCACTATCTCAAAGACCAATTTTCATTTTGGCAATTTTTTCCCCTAGTTTTCTAGGTCATGAACTTTCGAGGTCATTTTGAGGCCCTAAACAATGTTTTTTTGGCCCGCCATAGTCACAGTATAGGCTTTATCCATAGTGTGACTGAAACATGCATATTCCTTGGACAATTATTTACAACTATTTATCTTGTACCTAAAACAAAGATCGTATGCAAAAGTTACGACCCTGAGAAGTTGATGTACTGACTTACCCCATTGGGGCCTGCATGACTTTTGGCGCTTCATATCCTAGGGTTAGGTTTTTGGATTTTTATGGTTTTCTCATTTATTATTTATGTTAAAAATGCCTTTGGAGACTCATTGTAACCAACTTCTTACAAATGAGCATAGCCGACACATCTCTTCTTAGAGATAGCTACCACCATTCTAGTTAGCTTGTGTGATTTTTCATTTTAAAGTATTTTGTATTTCAGAGAGTCATTAATAGAATTTGAGGTTTACTCTATTACTTTTTTCCTTTTCATTTCTTCGTGTAATTTTTTTTTTATATCTTTTTTATATCTCTACCTTCATATTGTTCCTAAAATAATCTGAATCATCCTGCACACACCCAAACATCTTTGTTTTCCCAATTGATTGTTTCCTCCTTGTGATCTTTGTCCATTATGTCACCGAAGATTCCCATGGAGCACACATATTGGGTGTGTGTCCTAGGAGACCTTACATCCTCCCCCACTAAATGTGTTTCCATACCACTTGTGATCCATAGTGACCTCTATCAAACTCCCAGATCATGTTCTCATATTTCCACAAGGACTCATATCTCTCCCAACTGTTCTCTTTGTTGGGTTTTTTGTTCCAATGGATGATGTACTCATGCACTTAGCATCTTCCCCATCCCAAGATTTGATGCACCAAAATCTTCTCTACCTCCAACTCTGGCTTATTTTCAACCATGGTCAATGCCTTGGATGTCTCAACTTGACTTGGGTCATTTGGGTCCCTTTGGAATGACTTCATTTGGATAACGTGGAAGACATGATGAATGTGTCACATGTCGAACAACAACTCCAATATGTAGGTGACATTTCCAATATTCTCAAGAACTTTGAATGTTTTGGAATATTGAGGAGGGTGGGGGGTGAATCAATATGATCATTTTTTACCGCCTTCAATCACAATATATAATATTCAAATTTATCAAGAATATATCATTTATGATTGCATTCAATATATCATGAACATATAACCAAAATTAGTACCATTCAACAATATCACATCAAATACACGGTACACCATAATTTACATGGAAACCCAAATTGGAGAAAACCATAGAATGATTTCTTATATATATCAAGAATACATTCATAGGAAACACCAAATTCCAAATTCTCTAGCACCAACTAGAAGGATTCACCAAGCCCCTGATTTATAGTCACCAGCCTAAAGTAATCACCAAATCCCCGAGTTCTTTGACACCAACTATAAGTAGGATACAACCCCATGATTTACAAGAAATAACTTGAAGGAAGCACAAACTCCTTGAGTTCTCTGACACCAACCAAAAGCAGGCTTTGACCCCCTTTACTTTCCCTGTTCTGTTGCCCTAAAATATAAGTGTAGACTCACTATCACTACCATTGATATTGTCACTTCCAATGTCACCAATACATCAACCAACATGTCACTATCATTTTCACACCAACCAACCTATCATTGTCACTATTACATCAACATGTGATTACCACTGTCACATCAACCAACCTATCACTGTCATTGTCACTTCAACCAACCTGTCACTGTCACCGTCACATCAACCTGTGATTACTACTGTCATGTCAACCAACATGTTATTGTCACTGCCACTTTAGCCTATCATTGATGATCAACCAATCATCCAACCTGTCACTGTCTCTATCATTGATATACCATCATCAACCAATTGATCCACTCACATGGATATAAAAACCATCACCAAACCATGTACATCAACCATGTACATCAATCATCAGCCATGTATATCAATGTATATCTACCATGCATAAACCATGTACATCAACCTATACCATACCATGTACATCAACCATGTATCAGAACCTGTACCATACCATGTACATCAACCATGTATTAGAACCTATACCATACCATGTACCATCTCATGCATTAACAATGTACCATACCAAGTACATCAACCATGTACCATACCAAGTACATCAACCATTTACCATATCATGTACATCAACCATGTACCATCCCATGCATCAACCATATACCATATCACTCATAATATGTTTCAATCATTCCTTACACCATGTACCATAAGATATCATCAATGAAGTGCCAAGATAACAATATACAAATATAGTTAATATGTGCTACTAATCAATGTACCATAACATCACTAAAGTGTTCCTCAACATATACCAACATCACCAAGACATGCACCTGATATATGTACCACCATATACCAACTGTGTACCAAAACCATGTACCGACAATACAAACATGTGTCTCTAGCATAACCATACCATGCCTCAAGCATGTACCATATCACCAAGATATATAAGACAAAAAACCATATGCCAAGTATCCTATATGTGCCTCTAACAATGTATCATACCATCACCAAGGTATACCATGCACAATCATGGCATGCCTCAAGCATGTACCATAACAACATAACCATAAGCCTCAAAACTAACACATAAGAATACCTTTGATCATGTAGCTGATATGATACACAATAATACTGACTTGTGACCTTTCTCTAGACCTTAGAAACCTGGTACTAGTATCTTCCCAGTTTTGTCTTGTCCTCATGGGACTAAGACCTCTTGTCTAGCAGGGCCTCGCATGATGATCCCTAGACAACCCACGGGAGTGCCTTGTAAAACACTAGTTGTGTGACCCGCGGGGGTCAACCAAACTAGAGTTTTCTCAGGAAAACCCACTCTCCTTTGCAATCCTGAAACTACTGAAATTATCACTCTTTCACTGCCTCATATTTATCCATCACAAACTAACTAATAGATTACTTACTCACATAGAAGACATTCAATTAATAGAATGTGTGTGCGAATGTACTGATGAAAAACTTCTTGAGGTGTATATATACTTTTTCTATTTAGCCTCTTTCCTTAACTTTAGGGCTTCTTGAAATTTCTTGTTACAACCACTTTACCATTTCATTATTGACTTGCAACCAATTAGGGGCTTCTTAACCCATATTTGGGGCTTCCAACTTCATGACCTCATAATTCCTCAACCGTGAGGAACTATGTGACATTCCACCTACCATTGGAAATAGTATGATGAGGAATATCTATCTATGAGTGTGTTACCTACATTTACCCTTCCCTTCATATTCTTATTCCTTAAACAACTTCAGGTCTCATAACCACACCTATGGGTTTCTTTTAGAATTATTTAAAGCATTTTCTTGTGAGGGCCATGCTTAGAGATACTCCATAAGGGGACTACTTTGAAGACTTCTCCAAATACACCCATCACATTTGTTGACATCAATGACAACCACTGCTTGTTGACATCAATGACAACCAACTTTCCAACAACATCAATGACAACCAACTATCCGACAAAAAAATATTTCATACCTCCGAACGAGCAATGGATCAATCACTTTTGGTGATGGGAAATGATCTCTACTTAGCTTGAGAAATACTAACTCTCCTACGTAAAATTACACTTCATGCCTACTACGATCCACCCACTGCTTCATTATGTTTTCTATGTTAGTCAAATGTGTGTAAGCTATCTCCAACTGATCCTACCAACTCTTCACAAAACCCACAACTGATGAATTCATCCTATAATAGAATTGTGTTGAAAAATGAGGAGTTGTGGTTTTTTATATGTTCGTCAAATCAAAGGGACTATATCCCATCATTCAACTCTTCTTCAGGTTGTAGCTAAACTGGGTTGGATCCAACAATTCCATCCAATTCATTTGATCTGTATGTACATGGTGATGCAAGTAATCCTCCATAAGTGCGTTGATTCGTTCAATCTGCCATTCTATTTGTGGATGGTAGGATAAACTCTTCAAAAAATTCATCCCCGCAAGATTGAACAATGTTTTCCAAAACTTACTCATGAACCTCGTATCTCTATCTGACACAATGTTCAAAGGAAGACCCCAATACTTCACTATGTTCATGAAAAACAACTTCGCAAATTCTTCACAATGACCAAAATAACGATTACCAAAATTGATCACTCTCAGTATCCACCATGACCAAAGTCACGTTGTATCCCTACACCATCAAAACATGTGTGATGAAGTCCATCGAGACACTCTTTCATGGTGTCTTTTGAATTGGTAAAGGTTGCAACAACCCTACTCTCATTATGGTGTTTGACTTATCCTACTAAAATATAAGAAAAGTGTGAACATAATTCTGCACATCCTCCTTCATTAGATCCCAAAAGTATCCTTTCTCCAATAATTCCATCATTCTCCATTGTCCTAGGTGGCCAGCCCAAGGTGAGTCGTGACATTCCTTCATGAATTCCATCTTGAGGATGGATAACTTAGGAAGATAGATTCAGTCCCCAAAATAAAATATTCCATCACGTAGTCAAAACGTTTGTGTTTTCCCTCCTTCACCTACTTCATGATGTTCTTCACCATGTGATCATTCTCTAAGCCTTCCTTGATGTGCTTGTGCAACTCTTCCAAGACATGAATATGATTTCCACCCCAATGTAGGAAAATCATCTCCTCCTATAGGACATCGAGTTGTTCCTTTATTATTAAAGCATGCGTGACAGTGTTCATCCTTATCGACCTATAATCATGGTTATGTCAAACTTTGTGAGGAATTTTTATCACCTTTTCTTCTTAGGTGAAAACTTTGGCTACATCATGAAGTAGTTTGTCTTCATGAAAAACAACTTTCCTAGTGTCTACAAGTCTCCAAACAATGTACCACTACAATCATCTCCTTCTCATGAATGGGGTATCTCCATTCGTGATCTTGGAACTTTCTTCTCTAAAATTAAACCGGATGTCCCTCGTACATTAAGATGGTATTAAAACTTCATCACTTTCTTCTCATTGATGGTATTGATAGTTCGTCAATAGTATTGAAACTTCGTCACCTAAATTTGTTGAATAGTTCTTCTCATTGGAGATGACCTAAGGCCATCTTTCATGCAATGAATTTGTTAGCTCGTCTTTCGTGTGAAGACCTATTTAGGTCATATTTCATGTGATGACATCATTAGGCCGTCTTTCATGCAATGACCTTTTTAGATTGTCTACAATGACCTAAAGTGATTGTCAATCCTGGGACGTGAAATTTAATTCATCTCATGGGAGACAACCTAATAAGGTCATCTCCCTTGCGACGATAGAAATATGACATCCTTAGGTCCTCTCTCAGGTGACGATATCGTTAGGTCTTCAGAATTTCCATGACACGTCGCACGCACATAGAAATTGTCGTCGCAAAATGCCCCAAATTTACTAGTGAATAGAATGTGTGTGTGAATGTACTTATGAGAGACTTCTTGAGGTGTATATATAATTTTTCTAAGTATCCTCTTTTCTTAACTTTGTGGATACTTGAAATTTGTTGTTACAACCACTTTACCCTTTCATTAATGACTTGCAACCAATTACAGGCTTCTTAACCCATCTTTGGGGGTTCCAACTTCATGACCTCATAATTCCTCAACCTTGAGGAAATATGTGAAGTTCCACCTACCTTTGGAAATGGTATGATGAGGAATATCCATCTATGAGTGTGTTATATACATTTACACTATCCTTCATATCCTTATTCCTTAAACAACTTCAGGTTTCATAACCACACCTATGGGTTTCTTATAGACTTCTTCAAAGAATATTCCTGTGAGCACCATGCTTAGAGATATTCCATAATGGGACCACTTTGAAGACTTCTCCAAATACACCCATCACATCTGTTGACATCAATGAAAACCACTTCTTGTTGACATCAATGACAACCAACTATCCAACAACATCAATGACAACCAACTATCCAACAAAATGAGCCTTCATAGCTCCACACAAGATATGGAGCCATCCCTTTTGGTGGTGGGAAATGATATCTAATTAGCTTGAGATGTACCAACTCTCCTACTTTGAATTTCACTTCACGGTTGTTTTGATCCACCTACTGCTTCATTCTGTTTTATACATTATTCAAATGCGTGTAAGCTATCTCCAACCGATCCTACCAACTCTTCACAAAAATCACCACTGATGGATTCATCCCATAATAGCCTTGTGTCCAAAAATTAGGAGTTGTGGGTTTCTATATGTTCTTCAAATCAAATGGAACAAAGACCATCATTGAACTCTTCTTCAGTTTGTATCCAAACTGGGTGGCATCCAACACATTCGTCCAATTCATCTGATCTATCTATACATGGTGCTACAAGTAATCCTCTATAAGTGGATTGATTCATTTGGTCTTCTCTTATGTTTGAGGATGGTAGGCTAAAATCTTCAACACATTTGTCCCCATAATCTTGAAAAATGTTTTCCAAAACTTACTTGTGAACCTTGTATCCCTGTCCGACACAATGTTCAATGGAAGACCCCAATACTTCACTATGTTCTTGAAAAATAACTTTGAAACTTCTTCGCAATGACCAAAATCGATCACTCTTTGTATCCACCATGACCAAAATAACGTTGTATCCCTGCACCATCAAAATATGTGTGATGAATTCCATCGAGACACTCGTCCATGGTCTCTTCGAAATTGGTAAAGGTTGAAACAAACCTTCTCTCATTTTGGTGTCTGTCTTATCCTACTAACATATAAGGAAAGTGTGAACATAATCCTCCACATCCTCCTTCATCATCTCCCCAAAGTATCCTCGCTCCAACAATGCCATCATTCTCCGCTATCCTAGGTGTCTAACCTAGGGTGAGTCGTGACATTCCTTCATGAATTCCATCTTGAGGTTGGACGCCTTAGGGACATAGATTTAATCCCCAAAGTATAATAGTCCATCATGTAGCCAAAAAAATATTTTTTTTCCCTCCTTCACCTACTTCATGATGTTATTTTATGTGTGATAATGCTCTAACCCTTGTTTTATATGCTTGTGCAACTCTTCCAAGACATGAATCTGATTTCCCCTTGATGTAGGAAACTCCTCCTCCTCCTCCTCTAGGGCATCGAGTTGTGTCTTTATTCTTAACGAATCCACGACAGTGTTCATCCTCCTCAACCTATAATCATGGTTAAGTCAAAATATATGAGGAATTCTTACCACCTTTCCTTCTTGGTTGACAAATTTGGCTACATCGTGAAGTAGCTTGTCGCAACGTTGGTTGTCTTCATGAAAAACAACTTTCCTAGTGTCTCCAAGTCTGCAAACAATGTACCGCTACAATCATCTCCTTCTCATGAATGGGGTATCTCCATTCATGATCTTGGAGATTTCTTCTCTCAAAGGAAACCAGATGTACCTACTACATTAAGACCCCTCCAATGGTAGAGTTTGATGCATCCATTTTCACTTCAAACATTTTCACAAAGTATGGAATCTTCAACATGGGAGAGGTGAACATTCTTCATTTTATCTCTTCAAATGCAATCTTTCTCTTCTCTATCCAGTTCCATGCTTTCTCCTTTTTCAATAATTCAGTGAGTGGTGCAAAAATATTGGAGTATCCTTCTATGAACTTATGATAGTAGTTGGCTAGTCCAAGGAATACTTTCACATCATGAACTGTGTGAAAATATTCCCAATCTTCAATTTCCTTGACCTTCATAGGGTCCACGTGAATGCATCCTTGGCCAATACAATTCCCCGAAAACGATATCTCAGTATGCCCAAAAACAAACTTGGACTTCCTAAAAAAAACCGGTTACGTCATAGTACCTCAAATACCTGTGCCAAATGATTCGTGTGCTCCTCCATACTTTATCTATACACTACAATGTCAGCCAAATACACCACAATGAACTTGTGCAAAAACTATTGCAACATGTCATTCATCATTGTGAAAAACTTGCAGGAACATTGCACAACCCAAAAGGAATCACTAGGAACTCATAGCTCCCATACCTCATCACCATGTATATATTTTCTTCATATCCTTCTTCAATTCACTTTTGATAATATCCATGTCGCAAGTCAAGCTTTGCAAATACCTTGGCCTTTGCCAACTTGTCAAAGAAATCAAAAGCTAAAGGAAATGGATATCGGTTCTTCATAGTTGTTTTGTTAAATTCTCGGTAGTCCAAACACATCCTTATCTCTGAAGTGTATGTCTTCTTCTCAAATAGAAATGGGGTTCCATATGGGGACCTAGATGGATGAATGAAGCCAACATAAATATTTTTTGTCAATTGTCTCTTCAACTCTTCCAACTAAGGCTCAAAGAATCGGTAAGGGGTTCTTGTTGGTGGCTACAACCCAGACTCTATCTCTATACAATGGTCAACAATGCATCGTGGTCAGATAACTTTTGACAAATCCTTTGACGTTATGTCCGCAAAATGACCCAACAAGTCAGTGATATCTGGTGAAACAAGCGTCCTCGCTACATCCTGTTAAACCTATCCAAAAATTGTTGCATAAATATGCTATTCATTCTGTATCGTTTCTCTCTTCATACTCAATGCAGACACAATTGTCACCTTTACACAATACTTCCTTGTGGTTTTATGCACAACTAAATCCTTATGTTCACCAAGTATAACCATCTTATCCATCCATGTAATGAGGACTGGATGCATCCTCCTTAAGAACTCTTGTCCAAGAAGCACCTCAAATTCATCCATAGGAATCATCATGAAGTTATCCTGACCTTACCACTTATCAAGTGAAATGTGAACTGAGGAGGAAACACCTTTTTGTTCCTTTTCCTTAGAGTTTACTTCCTTCACTAACTCTGCATGGGGAGACTCTAAGTCCCATCTCCTTTTCTACCTCATTCTTCATAAATTTGTGTGAGGAACCTGAGTCAACTAGAGCTTGCATTGTTCTTCCATTGATAATTGGATCCAAAAAACACAATTGATGGTATTGGATGCCAAAAGTTCCACCCAAGGAACCTAATGCACCAACCCTTCGTATCTTGTTGCAAACCAATCCTTGCCACTCTTTTTGGGTTAAGTGAAAAAGAGAAATATAATCACAATACAACATAGCTATGTTGTACTTGTATTTCACATACTATGTGGGGGTCCCCCTTGGTCCACCACTTGGTTCCAAGGTGCTTCATTGCAAGTCCCTCCATATCTTGGTTCACTACTCAAACCAAGAATATTTTGTCTTAGGTCATAGTGGTACAATTGAATCGACCTTTCTTGAGTAATATGTGACCTAATTCCATCATACGAATTCATTCGTCTCTATCCAAGGAGTGACACCACTGTGGGTTGCCCCACTTTTGGATTGTGTGAAGCCTATCATACTTTCTGTTGTGTTTCTGGAAAACCCCTCGCTGCAAAACTACTCTGATACCATCGATCACACCCCCAAGAGTCATTCCCAAGTTCAACCTTGGCATATCTTGGAAATGTGGCACTGTGATGGTTCTCCCTTTGCATCTTGGCTAAAACAAGGATACGTCACTCGGACTATGCCTCTTCACCTAGAGCATACCCATATTATGTTCTAGGTTACATATTACTCACATCCTTACTCTATGAAACTTAGTTGTATACCTAGACATTTGTTAACTTATTTTGACACTTAATTAATTTGGGATACAACATAAAACATGTGAAACAAGAGAGAAAGATATTGTGTGGGCGACACTAATGATGCCTAATATTCAGCTTCATTTATTTATATTTCGAAACAGAAAGAAATATTTACAAAGAGGGAACTATTGTCCTAGTTACATAGAAGGGAATAGTCTAACGACTTTGCCTTATACACAAATTTTTTCCATACCTATAGTTTTATGACACTAAGACTTCCCCCTTATCGTTTCTCCTTTCCTCAGCCTGAGCTGTTCCCCACTAATGTTCCCAACCTCAAAGCTCCATGTCTCTTGACTTCACTTTTTCTTCCATGTCTTCCCTTTATTTGTGCACCCTTGCTTTTATATGGACTCCAAGAGTCACTTGTGTGAAATGTCATGTATCTTGGGTGTGTCACACCCCTTCACGAATCATAACACTCGACTGATCATTACATGCCTCCATGGACCCAATTCACCCAACTAAGGTCAGCCACCCATCAAACAACATGTCTCTTGGACCAATGTGCCCCATCCCTAGGTGCACACTCCTTTCCTCAGGATATTGCTTGTGATGATCATTGTGACACTTTGTGGGTGTGTCGATGCAGGCGTCCAACCTCTCCAGTGCACCCATACCGCCAAGGGAGTATGGGTCCACTACTTGGGAGTGATCCCAATTTTCCTCACCCTTTCCCAAACACAACCTAATCCTTCATCTTCCGTTGTAAGGGAAGAAGGATATGTGCCCTGTTGGGTTCACACGTCATCATCATGCCCCAAAGTGCTCCTTCCCACACCAAAACATCTTCATATTCCCAATCGATGGTTTCCTCCTTGTGCTCTTTTTTTAATCTGTTGTCGAATCTTCCCAAGGAGTGCACGGGCTCAATGGGTATCTCGAGAGGCCTTACCATTACAATAAGCAAGATCGTGTTTTTTTGGGAAATTAATAAGAGTTATGAGGTTTATGTTTCATCAATTTAATGTTTTAAATAATTATTTAAATTTATTATATAACAAAGAATAAGAAATAAATAATTTAATATTTTATTAATTATTTTTTATAACAAATAAGAGAAAGTTCACATGTTATAAAGAGATTGTTTATTTTGAATTAAAAAAAATATTTAATGTATTATCTTATTACAATTAATTTAAAAAAATATTATTATTAAGATAATAATTAATTGTCAAAAGTTTTATAGTGGAATTAAGAAGTGAGTAAGAACTACAACATTTAAGAAGAAATAATATGTATATTTTATCATATTAAGAAAATTTAGGATGAAAACATTCTTTTAAATTAAATTGATTTGTAATATCTATATTAAGTATCAATTTGATAATCCTTTAATGGGGGCCCAAAGGGGTTGGATTTAATGGTGGAAAAAGAGGATTTTTTCACCATTGGGAAAGGTTCAATTTCAATGAGGGTCACTTAACCTGAGGCCATAGGGACACCTTGAGGTACTGTTCAAACGTGTGGATGCACACAGAGATATTATATTAAATGATATCATGAGACATGCACACGTAAGTGGATCAAAACCCACCCCCATGTCCTTCAATTGTTTCTATCAAATCCCCCTATTGTGATTGGATTTCAAGGGTTTTATTATGTAAGGTGGACAAGACTCAAAACTCGCGGTAGTAGGGAGGAGACACCAACAACCATGTTAAATGTTGGTGTGGCTCAAGATGGGTGTGATCCCTAGGTGATTTTGAATACTTAGATGCCCCTAGGTTGTGGTTTCTTAGACCACAAGTTAGTCCCATAGGTCACATACATGCTAGCAAACAAAAAAAAAGATAATCCTCGGATCGGGTGTTAATTGATACGATTTCGAGCGTACAGGCGACAAACATGACCACCACCCAACTCAATGTGATCTCAATCGAGATAAATTGAATGTGGAGAACATAGGTAGGTGTCGTAGAAGGTCCTAAAAGGAGGGGGAAGATCTCCATTCCCATAGCCATGATATTTTAAATGAAGAGTCAAATTTTCCTAGGAGTTTGGAGGTATAGGGCAGTGTTTCCCATCACTGTGTTCCATAGTGGGAAGGTAAACAAGGACAAACTCGAGGAGTATGATATTATAGTGTCTAGGGAAGTTAATTGTCTAGCCATAATGGCCAAATAAGCTATGGTTAATCTTTAGGAGGAATATCAAGGGTACATTAGGTAGCCCAAATAGGATAAGAGAGAAAGAAATTGAAGGCACCGTGAAGTTAACTCTTTGTTGATAGAAGTCCCTTGTTTGTTTGGCATTTAGTTCAGTAAGAGAAGTGTTTTTTGTGTTTGGGTTCAAGATCTCAAGACAATCGTATTGGGTTGGGAGCTCATCTCCTTTGAGGATGGTTGGGTGCACTAGACCTAGTCATTTCGACTGGAAGGGGGTGAGGGTCTGGGGACGAGGATATGTGGAAGAAGCTTAGTGGAAGGAAGTAATTTGAGGGTCAAAGGGAGTGGGTCATGATGAAACTCTATAGTTCATGAACCATGATCTTGTTCCATTTCATAGATGGCTAAGGGAGGGAGTAGAGGAGACAAGAAAAGAGAGGACAAATGCAAGGGTGTGGAAAATTAAGCGTCTTCCTTTCACTCAGGTTCTTTCACTAGGGCATAAATAAAATGCTAGGAGGTTCAGAACAGATTCTTGGAGAACTGCTCCAAGTAATCCTACTGGAAGCTTGACTAAGTGGAGGAGATGATAAATATCAAGCACAAGAAGACCTCGGATAAGGAAATTTGGGAGGAAGCCGAGGGATGGTTGCATGAACCTATTTACTCACACACTCAAGAGAACAAGTTCTTTAGGAAAATGGAACTCTACTGACATGTTAAATAAATGGTGGATCAGACACTGGAGAAATGCATGACTAACCAAATAAATATGCTACATACCATTGAAATTTTCCAAGGAAAATTCAAACTTATGTGTAACTTGACCTATGGGATTAAGTTTAAGGTTTCAAAAGTGTCCAGTGAACAGGGTTCAAGAAATCCCTCTATCAATGGCCTGGCCTCAACTGGAACTAGTGACTTCCTAATTACAATAGATAAAAACGTCCTACCTTCTTAGAACCCAACTATGGATGAAGAGGATGAGGGTCAACTGGATGGGGATAAGATATAGACTCATTCATGTCCTAAGGATTAACTCAAGTCAGCCTTTATGCTTTTTTTTTTGCAAATATTTACTATTATACTAAGAGATATTATATAATTTTAGTTCTCTCTGTCATAGACTATTGTTTTTCTTTGATAATATGTGGAAAACTCTTATTTTCTCTTTGAAAAACTAATATCTTCTCTTTGGAAACAATAGACTAAAATGAGACTTGGTTTCCTCTTTTTTTTTCAAGTCCCCTAGCCTCCTCTGAAATATTTAGTGGAGTATTTACTCCTTACTATAAATATAGAAGTACACTTTTAACTTAAAAGAAGTAGCAATTTGATAAAATTTGTAACATTATTTATATTCATAACTTATTAATTTGTGTATATTAAAAAAAAAAAAAATCTCTTTTCAATATTTTTATAAAAACAAAATATTAAAACTAATCAAATAATTTCTTATTAATTTTATTAAAAATATTAAAACTAATCAAATATTAAGTTTCTTTATCAATTTTATTAAGATAGAAGATATGAAAAATTGCTTAATAATAATATTGTTGATATAAATAACTTATAAAAATAATTTTACAAATGAGATATAAATATTTAATAAAAATAATTTTACAAATTTATATAATAATTTGAAATGTCATCACATTATTTTATTTATTTAACTTTGTTAAATCAACTTAAATATAAATATAAATTTGTAAAAATATATATTTTTACAAAATATCAACACTAATCATTTAATTAAAAAATTAGCCTCTTTATTACAACAAATATTTTATTATAATATTTAAAAAAAATAGAAATAATATAATCATTTAATTAAAGAATTAACCTCTTTAATACAACAAATATTTTATTATAATATTTAAAGGATAATAGAAATAATATATTTTGTTTTTATCGTTATATGTTAAAAAAAGTATGTGTTATTAAACATGAAGAAAAACATTGCCATTCATTATTATCACTTTGTTATTTTGTACATTAACAAATTATAATATTTAAAGGATAATAGAAATAATATATTTTGTCTTTGTCATTATATGTTAAACCAAGTATTTGCTATTGAACATGACGAAAAAAGTTGTTATTCATTATTCTCATTTAGTAAATTTCTGAGCTTAAAAGGGTCAGGAATATTTATAAATGAAGACCTCATTCCCGAAGACCAAGCTGAATTAAGGAAGGAAGTTCAAAAGGTAAAAGAAGTCGGGAAAGAAGGAAAATGAGCAATAATTGGAAATCGAAAATCTATTGTTAGGGATAGAGACCAGAAGGATAATAATAAATAGGAATTTGGGACACTTGGGATCCTTTTTTGGAATTGTCATAGATTCCCATGGCGCAAAGGTCCCATGATAAGTTGGATCACGAGTGATATTGATATTATCTGTCTAGCTGAAACTTGGGAGAATGAGGAGTCTAAGGTCCCTAACATGGAAGGATTTGTCTTGTGGTCGGCATGAAATAAAGAATCCCACCGTAGAAGGATAGGAGTCATAGCTTGTTATATTAGAAAAAACATTTCTCCTCACATTCAACTTCATAAGATTGACCCTCTTAATCAATACATCTTGATAGAAATTTCAGACACCAATGCTAAGAAGATGTATATAGCAATTTGTTATTTTGCACCTATTAATTCTACTTTTTATAAGAAAAATAATCTAGATAAAAATTGTCCCTATAATAATTTAGACAAGATATTTATAATTTGAAAAATGAAGGTAATATCCTCCTGCTAGGATACTTTAATGCTAGGGCTGCAACTAAACAAGCTACTCTTTTAAGTGATGACTCCAACCATAATCTTTTATGGCTTGATGAGGACCTTGTTTTATCTAATAGCTACAAAGGAAGCTCTGAAGACCTAATTGAGAATTTGTTTGGTATTGAGTTGGTCAAGCTCTCCAGCTCTCAACCTAATAATTTGCAATGGAGTAATGAAGTGGCCAAACTCCAACTAAATGACCTGTATTCATGGGCTAGGTAGTAGTGTTGTATATTATGTGATATCTAATATCCCCGTTTCCAACCAAATAACAACTTTTAAATGACCATGAGCCTGACTCTAATCATAAACCTTTAACCCTAACTCTAAAATTTTCCATGCATAGGAGCACCATTGAAGAGAATTCTGATAATCAAAGGAATTTGCGCTTTGATAAAAGTAAATTTGTCATTTTATTAAAGGATTTAAATAGTAAATTAAACCTCCTAAATTATAAGGACAACATTGAAGAACTCTATTGTTGGAGCCGCCTTTGTTTTTTCTAGCCCGTCTCGAATTTCATGTGTTAATGCTCTAAGTTGAAAGATGGTTTTCGTATTTTCCATCTATGGTTTTAAAAAATCTTTGAAGTCTTATCACGTAAGCAGCAATAATTATTGTACTCTCGAGGTGAGTTCTACTTTTCGTCAAAAATTTTACCCCTTTGTTCTACCTCAAGATTTCGCATGTTGGATGCTATAGATCACGTAGTTCACAAGTCCTGAGCAACGAAATGATGAAATCGCTTTAAAATTTTACCCAGGGCAGTAACGGGAGTAACATTTTCTAAATCATCATTAAACATCATCGGGTTTTCGCGCCTTGGTGTTCACTAAATCCAAAAGTCTTATCGTCATAACCCCGATAGTTGAAACCACGAAGTCCTTATTTTAGTAACCCGTGTCAAGGTTAAAGGTAAAAACTAAGTCATGGTTAAGTTCCATTGGCAATTTTCCACTCGCCGTGTTCTCTTTTAAAAAGCTACAGTGTCTAAACCCCGAGTCGCGAAGTCGCGATAAAGATATGAACATAATTAATTAAACACTTAATCCAAGTTTATCCTCCCTTTTAATTAAAACATATCATCGCGATCTCACGGTTTCACAGCTCAGCATGAAAACTTCGCGGAAACTATACCTTCGAAGATCCGAGTCGCGATACGGCGAATATAAATAATTATATAATTAATTAAGCGCCTAATCACAATTACGTTTTTATTAACCAAAGTCAATCATCGCAATTTCGGGGGTTAGCGGTTCAAAGGGTTAAAGAAAAAATTCCCGATACAACGAGTACCAAAAGATTAATTAACTTTGGTAAAATTGGATTAATTAAGCTAAATCAGTATATTATGTGTTGTGATGCTTGCACAGTTTACGAGGTAGTCTTAATTCTTCCTTACGCCAACTGACATTTCGAACCACTAAAATTTATGCCATTAATTAGAAATAAGGCAAATGGACAAATAAAGATT
>JASDQU010688611.1:3860-28831 GCA_032191745.1 Picea mariana
AAACCAGTTGTGAGGATAGTTTTTGTGTCTCTGTAGCAACCTCGTTAAAAAATGAAACAAAGCTTACGATCATAGTTCCTATTTCTGTGTCAATCTCGTTAAACAATGAAACAGAAGTCTAGGGAATGAACCTAGAGTTACGAGCATAGTTATTCTCCTGTGCCAAGCTCGTTAAAAAATGAAACAAATTCCCCCTCTATGTTTGAGTCAAGTACTTTGTTAAGTATAGTATTTGAGGATTATTTTCATCCTCCTATGTCGTTGGAAGAGTAGAAGCTTGGGGGGCATTGTTTTCACCCTTCAGACTTCATGTTGAAGTTAATGCCACTAGTTTCCTAAGCTGGGGGCTAAGTACCAACCATCCCTGTGTTATGCATTAGGAAGTTCAAGCATAGTTTTTTGTGGTTCAAGCTTGTTTAAAAATGAAACCACCTACCTCAAGCATAGTTTCCTTTGGTTCACACTTGTGTAAAAATGAAACCAAGTCCAAGCATAGTTTTGTTTAATTTTTAAGCTTGTGTAAAAATAAAATCTATCCCAAGCACAGTTTGTTTTGTTTTAAAGCTTGCGTAAAAATGAAAACAATCCCAAGATTAGTCTTTGTTATTTCTCATGCTTGTAAATACATGCGAATAAGTTACCGATCTTAGTCTTTGTTCTTTCTCATGCTCGTAAATACTTGAGAATGCAACCGAGTAAAATTTTATCACTTTTTTGGACTCGTAAAGGTTATACGAAAAAGGAACCTCCTGGAGTTCCCTTTAATCTCTTTTCAGACTCTTTAAACATGAAAATATTGTCGAGCGATCTTGTTCTTTTCATGCTCATTAAAGTATTAGAAAGTGCATTTGATGGGAAGTAGGTTATCACTTTTTCAGTCTCATCAAACTAATTTACAAAAAAGTAACTAAGTCCTCTTTAAGTATTTTTCAGACTCTCTAAACATGAAAAACCCCCGAGTTTTCTCTCTTTGGACCCGTTAAACAAACATTGAAAGGCCCATATGGGATCAAACCACTCCTTCTTAGGGTTCGTTAAACATACTTCGAAGGATGATCTTACAATTCAAGCATATGTTATCCTACTCAAGCTTGTGTAAAAATAAAGAGGTACTTGCTAGAAATGGTGGGGGGGAAATTGGAAAAGAAATGTATCTAAACTTGTATTCTATGGAAGAGTCACCTTTGAACATGACACCCTTTCACTCACTTTATGTCTAGGTTGGAAAATCCACTTGTCTCCTGATCATACTCCTTTATAAATTACAAATTGGTCTATGATCTTGTTGTTTAGTTAGTATTTCCAAGACAATTGTCGTGTCATCAATATGTTCAAAGAGAAGTTCAACCTAGAAAGCCTTCTATTGCATTGACCATTTCTCCAGTCCTTAAGCCTTTTAATGCATTGGCCATCCCTGAGTCAGTCCTAAATTGCTTGTTACTCTTATCTACTTCAAATCTTGTTACTCGTTTCATGTCATTGATGTGGGATACATTAAGGCCCTCCTGTGACGATTATTTTCCTATCAACTTCAACTCATTATCCAGGAATTAGACTTAGAAATCAATTGGTACCTTGTAACTTGAATGTCTCAATGGCAGGTTTCCTCAATTTCGACAGTGGGTTTTCATTATTGACCCCTGATCGGGAGATTTTTCTGAGTGTTCGACTTCATCTCATTAATTCACATTTGTTGGATTGTACTAGAGTACCTTGGGAGTCATTGACATTAATGGTGATTTCCCTCGCAGTTGTTAATGGTATTCACTAATGACCGGTAATTACATGGTTTCTACCATGTTCGACTTCAGCACATGTATTCACATGGTTAGATTCATACTATGGAGTGGTGGAGATGAAGACCCTGAATCTTTTCTGATAAATTCAGGTTGTGTTGGAGTGTATTCAGTTTGTACCATTGCATAGATCCACATTGTATGTCTCATGGCTATGTTTAAATTTGAGTCTTTAACACATAGATCCACGGTGTATTTTTGGTGGCTATGTTCAAATTTGAGTCATAATGGCATGTATCCACGGTGTATGTTTGGTGGCCATGGCATGTCTTACTTGACATGGATATTTGCATGTCATCGTTTATGCTTTGAGTCATTTGTATTCTAAGTATGGGAATGCCTGCCTCAGTGATGATATATTATTGTACTATATTTCCTTGTTTGTTGGCAATTTTTCTACCAACATGTTCCTTGTTCCCTACACACACTTGACAAAGTATTTCAGATATCACTATGTGTTGGCACCAAGCTAAAGTGTAAAGAAGGACAATCATGGGGAAAAAAGTGTGCAAAAACTGAAGTAATAGCTGGAGAAAGAACAACACGCGTGCATGCAAGAAAGCGTGCACAAGGAAAGCGACAGCTAGAGGAAGAAAAACACATGCATGGGAGGAAGACCTAACATCAGTAGGGTTAGGGTTTTGGTAATGTTTTGTAATAAGGACAAAAAACCCAAAATGTATAAATATATATACATAAGTACTATAGAGAGTTGTTGTTGTTGTTGTTCACTATTAGTTTTGATTATTGTAGGTACACATGAGTAGATGCGATATGCAATGTGTTTTACTGTGTGAACCATTTTGTAAGCTATTGAGATATAGGAGAGGAGGAAAGGTAGACATGAGGATTATATCATAGGCTATGGAGCCTGGTGTGATCTAGTTGGCCTCATATAGATCTTACCCATAAGAGGGGAATTCTAAGTGCGTGGTGTCGGAAATGAAAAACTACCATAATAAAAGAGCCAAGAGCCAAATCTTTGTGGATGTATCCTAGGAGGGGGTCAACCACGATAATACCTATGTAATATGATGAATAAATGCATATCTTTACCTTCTTTTAATAGTTAATGGTTATGCTTAATAAATGAGTTAATACATTGTTATGGAATATGTTTACGCTGTTTAGGAAATAGACTGTGAAATACATATATGCAACCATGAGAAATAAGTAGATTACACTTACAGCTCATGATACATGGATTTGGTTAATAAACCCCTATCCCATACTCAATCCTAGGATATAAACACCCGAGTCTTACAACCACCCATTTAAATCTATCCCGGGTGAGACTGCACAATGCATTATCTGTACTGTGTTTCCTTCTAGTTTACCAGGAGGGCCAATAGTTTTAGAGGCTTTGTTGGAAACTCAAATGACATGAACACTGGGTCAATAAATTAGATAAAAAAATTCAAGAAGACCGACCAGAGGATAACCAACAAATGGTTATGTTGTCCTGTTACGAGGAACAAGAGAGGATTGAGTAGACGAGATAGAATGAATGAGAAACGAATGAGTGAACAAAAAGAGAAATGAGCCATTAGAAGGTAATGTTGAGACCTTGGAACCCCACAAAAGCGGAAATCGAAGGCTGGTTGAGAACCAAAGAAATAGAATTTTCACAGAAAGATAATAGAAACCCTAGAATTACATCGCGTAAATATCTGAATAAATACGTATTTACTGATTTACACGAAGTCTTTTTCTGTGATTTTTCGCATCTACTATAGGAGTGGATCCTAAGGTTGAAGGATAACCACGTGAAAAACTAGATTCAACAGCCAGATTGGACCCCAGTACAGATTGAGAAGTTACGGCAGGTGAACAAAACATTCACCCATGTAGTAGACTTTTGGCTTGACAGTATCATGGTAGGCTTCATCACAGAGTTTGCAGTCGACACAACGAAGTCATATAGCAAAACCGAGAAATAATTTCTATGTGGACCCAGAGGAAGGTACATTCGATCACTATATACTTCTATTAAGATACTGTTATATAAAAAATGTGTAATGACAATGGAATCAGATAGCTAGATTTCCCTGCATGCATGGGGGAAGGGGGGAAGCATTGACAGAGAAAGGATAAATGGAAGGAGAAAAGGATAAAAGAAAGAAGGAAGAGGAACCCTTAGACCTGATCTTGATGAATGACGACTATATTAAGTGGATCTTGTCATTATCGGGAATGACGTGTAGCGGAGTACCCTACCAATATAAGGTGAATACCAAGAAGTGAGTAGTAGCCGTGAGGGAGGGCTTGGTAAGCGATGAAGAAGAGGTAGAGAATCTTCAGGCTGTGGAGAAAATTAAGGAAATCCTGCATGCAACATACGAGAGGAAGACAAGAGGCCTAAGAACAGAAGGAGACGACATCCATCCTACCCATATTAATGTCAGTGTGGAACCCATAAACCCATGTGCGACCAATACACCAAAGAGAACACCACTATTTAGACAATCGAAGTTTAGAGGCAGTCCGACAGCAGAAATTACATCTACACAAGTAGAAACAACTGGAGAAGCCAGTTCAAGCAACCTTAGTCAAGTATCTACACCGTGTGGAGGAGGTAGTAGTTTAGTATTCAAAATGGAAGGACATGATCCTACTATCAGATTACCAAAGTTTAGAGGAGAAGCAACAAAAGACCCTGAGAATCATTTGTTCATTTGTGCAAAGATCTAGGAAGCGAAGCAAATCATTGATGAAGATACCAAACTCGCGCAGCTAGAGATCACACTAAGAGACCACGCACTAGACTGGTACATAAGTCTAGACACGAATAGTGCCCCTAGGATGACAAGGACATTGGATGACATTAAGAAATTATTGATAAATGAGTTCTAGAAGTCGAGCTCAGAGGATCAATAAATGAACGAGATGATTGAAATACAATAGAAACCCAAAGAGTCTGTATGGGAGATTGATCATAGATTCAAGCAACTGAAGGGGAATTTAAAATACCTTATGACCGATATGCAGCACTAGCACCTATTTGTCAACTCACTACTCCCACACTTAAAATATATCTTACGACAACAGAAGTTTCAGACATAGGTAGAGGATCTACAAGTAGCCTTGCAACTAGAAGAGAACCAATACCAGTAGATGGATCCATCTATTGAAGAGTTGAAGGAGGATTTGAATAATTTAACATTTCAGCTGAACCAGAATAAGAACAAGGACAAACGAGAAGTCATTTGGTGCACCACCCGTAGGACGGAAGGACACCACAAGAACGAATGCCCAACTTTCATGCAGTATATGGAAATAGGGATGCCAAACCCACTACCATAGGGAGGATTATGGTGTGAAATATGCAAGAAACTGGGTCATGAGCCTTATCACTGCACGACGATGCAGAAGTACCAGATAGTTCCAAAGAATTCATATTGAACCTTTTGTAAGTCAGTGGGCCATGACGACAAAGATTGCAGAACTATGGAGCTGATGCAAGAAAGAACATCAGATGCATATAGGGTACAGGCCGAAATGATGACTGAGCAAGCAACGCAACAGTTCAATCAATCCCCAACCCCATACAACACTGCGCAGCAGTAGTATAATACTACGCATCAACCCTACAATAACACGCAGCCACAGTACAACTCGACATAGCCCTAGTAAAATATCGTGCACTATAATCAGGCACCACAGTATAATGCGTCGAGAGGTGATCATGTAGGCTACAGAGGAGAAGGACGAGCCAAAGGAGGTTTCAGATGCGGTAGAGGACCAGTCACATGTCACATTTGCCAGCAACTAGGACATTACGCACAGGAATTCCCACTACCACTAGTGAATTGTATGTATTGGCGCGCATTAGACCACGATACAGAGGAATGTCTAACGCTACTAGTAAATATTCGGGAAAAGAGGAACCAAAACAATCAGAATGTTCAGTGGATTTCAACCAAAGCAAGGGACGACAGATGGAACATCAACATAGTCACTCGTGGAGGAACGGAAATAGGAAATGACATAGTTCGACAGGAACTAGCGCAAAACCAATGGATAAAGAAGAACACTAACCCCAAGAAGAAGTTTGATGCCCAAAAGGAAAATGAGATATTTAAAGAAGCTCGATAAGAATTTCAGATGGAGGACATAGCGTCGACTTCCCAACAAAGCAAGGAAGCTCTGGAATATGAGATGTCACCATCACTAGACCATACCCACAGAATGCAACCCAAGGGACAAGTAAGTACTATCAAAGACTTTTTTTCAATCATGTGTGAATATATTAAGTGATCCTTCATCTGTGAAAATATTACAAAACATCCTAGAGAAATGTAGCAGTGAGATGAAACAAAATCTAGAACTGAAAACCGTCAATCATATACACACAAGAAGAAGAACAAGTAGGGAATTTAGACTAAATGATAGCATTGGGGATTTCAATATTGGAGATATTATATTAGACCTAGGATCCGAAGTGAATGTGCTACCAAAGACCACATGGCAATGCATGGGAGAACCAACATTGGGATACTCAACCGTTCAATTAAAACTAGCAAATCAACATAGAGTCTTACCAATAGGTAGACTGAAAGGAGTGACAGTAGATATGGACGGAGTGCGCACTAAAGAAGACTTTGAAGTCATCGAAATAGTATATGGAACAACACCTTACCCAATATTACTTGGTCTAGACTAGGCGTTTGACAACCAGGCCATAATTAACTTGAAAATAAGGAAAATGACATTTGAATCTGGAGACTATAGGGTCATAGCACCACTAGATCCATCAGAAGGGGAGAAGTTTGTAGAACCCACTTTCCTGGACTTATAAGAAATCGATAAGTTGTACAGAACAAATGTGCACAATGAGGATTACATAAACCCAACTATAGATGGGGTACTCAGTTGGCAAAGCATTACTTCATGTGCAACAGACTTAGACATTGGGTTAGAAAACTGGCAACAGAGACTACACGAACTATCCACAAGACGATGTGCAAGAATAGACCACACAATCAGGTGGGTAGGCATAGAAATTAGAGAACCACCCAATTTCCATGGACTAAATGATTTGGAAACATTCTTGACACAATATGAAGATGAAGTATTAGAGAACTAGAGGTTACTAGCATTGGATTTAGCACTCAAGGCTACACCTGCAAGATGGTGGGGTGCACACAAGGAGACCATCACAAACTAGTATCAATGTAAGCGATTACTGTGCATATGGTTCGGTGAAGAACAGAAATATAACAAACAACGGAAATATGAAGGACTAGGGACACCAGAAAAACACTTGGAGGAGTGCCAAACATTGTGGAGAATGACACCACCAGAGGAATGGCCTTACCACTTCATTCACACTTTAGAGGGCATACCAGCGAACTGGTTTACAGACCAGGACCTGCACAAAGGAACTACGACATGGAAGACACTAAAACAGAACTTTATAGTCACTTTCTCATTCGAGCATGAGAACCCCAACATAGATGCGGCCCTGAAATGGATCAAATACGTCATATTCATTAAATAACCAAAAATAGGACTTATCACAGAATAAAAACAATGGAATAAGCAAAAAGTCAAGGAAATTTTGTCATGTTACCAGGTACAGGAGGAAGCACCAGATGAATATTATCTGTGCAATATTCATATTGAAGAAGTGGAAGGTGAAAGAGATGTGGAAGGACCACTCATAGAATCAGAATTCATTTATGCACCAATCAAGATAAAGAAGGTTAACATCGAAACCACCGAGCAGCCCAAAATGGACAACATTGGATATTACTGGGATGAGCCGACAGTAGAAAGCATCATAGAATTTTTGTGCGAATATAGAGACCTTTTTCCCACAAAATTGACAGAGATGAAGGGTATAGACAGAGAATTAGGAGAAATGAAAATACCACTCAGATATGACATGAGACCTATTAAACAATGACCTTACAGACTGAACCCCATATATAAACAGAAAGTGAAATATGAGATCGACAAGATGCTTGAAGCTGGCATCATCGAACCATATGAAGAATCAGAATGGATAAGCGCGATGGTAGTATAGGAAAAGAAACAAGGAAGAGGGATCATGATATGCATCGACTTGAGGAAGTTGAATGATGCATGCCTACACGACCCATTCCCTACACTTTCCAAGTATGAAGTGTTAGAGAATGTGAGGGAGCATGAAGTTTACTCATTCACCGATGGATTCTCAGGTTACCATCAGATTAAGATAGCACAGGAAGATAGACACAAGACCACATTTGTGACAGAATGGGGATATTATCAGTACACGGTAATGTTGTTCGGAATGGAGAATGCACCCACAATATTCTCCAGAGTAGTCATCGCAACATTTAAGGAGTTCCTCCACCAGTTTCTCGAAGTATACCTAGATGATTGGACAATTTATAGTCTATTAAAACACTATGTGGAAGTTTTACGACTAATGCTAGAGAGATGTAGACAGCGCCAGATATCACTGAATATCAAAAAATGCACATTTGGAACAGCGTTTGGAATACTATTGGGCCATATAGTATGCAAACAAGGCTTGCTAGTCGATCCGGAAAAGATCGCAGTCATTGTTAACTTACCACCACCAAAAATAGTCAGCTAGCTAAGAACAACGTTAGGCCACATAGGATACTACAGAAAATTCATCAAAGGGTATGCGCAAATCACAACACCAATGGAAAGATACAAAATATCAATGGAATGATGTGTGTCAACATGGTTTGGACACTTTGAAGGAAAAGATGGTTACTGCACCAATATTAGTATTTCCAGACTGGGAAAAGAAATTCCATGTGCATGTAGATGCATCAGCGATAGCACTTAGAGCTATCTTAGTGCAACCAGGAGCAAGAGACTTAGATCACCCGATAGCGTTTACAAGAAGAAAACTATAAGAATCAGAACATAATTATAACATGACAGAAAGAGAAGGCCTAGCTATGGTTTACGCATTGCAGAAGTTCAGACATTACCTATTGGGAAAACACTTTAATATGTTTACAGATCACTCATCCCTGAAATACCTAGTCAACAAGCCAGTGTTGGGGGGGAGAATCTGTCAATGGTTATTTCTATTTCAAGAATTTGACTTTGATGTAATAGTTAAACTAGGAAAACTGAATGCGGGACCAGACCACCTATCAAGGGTTGCAAATGGAGAAGAACCCATGAACTTAGAAGACAACTTTCTAGATGCACAGTTATTCTCAGTATAGATTGTTGATGACTACTTCACAGAGATCATCTAGTACTTGAGCACAGGTACCGCACTGCAAGAATACACCACTGCGCAGAAGAAGAACCTGGTAGTCCGCGTAGTCAACTATCAACTGATCGTATGACATCTATACAAGATGGTTGTGGATAACATCTTGGGAAGGTATGTGTTAGAGCATGAACAACCAAGAATTTTAACAGAATCCCACAAGGGAATGGCAGGAGGGCATTATGTAGGAAAATCTACCGTGCAGAAGGTACTACACACAGGATTATGGTGGTCAACGATCCACAGAGACTCGAAAGAGTACTGTCAAAGATGCAATGTCTTTCAAAGGGTAGGCAAACCTAACAGAAGGGATGAGATTCCATTACGATCGCAAGTGACATTACATACATTTGATAAATGGTAAATATACTTTGTGGGAGCAATTAACCCACCAGCCAAAAGGACAGGGGAAAGATACATTATCACCATGACAGAATACCTAACAAGATGGGTGGAAGCCGCACCAGTAAAAGATTGCAGCGCAGAGACAACTGCACACTTCTTGTTTGAATAAGTAATCACTAGATTTGGGTGCCCAAGAGTTTTGATGAGTGACCAAGGCATGCACTTCATAAACAACACCATCCGTGTGATATTTGAGGAGTTTGAAGTTCATCACCAGAAAAGCACACTGTATCATCCACAGGAAAATGGCACAATAGAAGCCTTCAACAAAATTCTAGAGAACTCACTGACAAAGATCTATAATGTCAACAGAGACGACTAGGACCTCAAAGTACCAGCATTATTATGGGCATTGTTATCACTGAAATTTCATCCGCACATGGCGACAAGAACTCCACATCGTCAAAACAGAAATGATAGTCATTCATGGCACAGGATTAAATCCACAGCATTGCAAAAGGGTCAAAAACTATACAAAGTAACCAAAAATTGAAGGGCGCTTTACAGAATCTGGATGCGCACGCATATGCACGTAATAGCAACGTACAATGCGCGCATGAGCGCACGACGTGCGGCTGTTGGGCGAAAAACCCGCGCACCTGCTAAACGGTTCATTTATTGAAATTGGTCGGCCTCCCAACCACTAATGGATCAGCTCCCAAACCGATTTGACATCAAATCTGAGCTGAATCCACATGGTAGGCTGGTCAAAGACCTAATTGAGCCCTAAAGAGCCCCTTTTCACACTCCAAAGAGGTTACATAATCACCCAATGCCATGCTATAAAAACCCATGAAGAACCATCATTTTCTCAAGGAATTTCATGTATTTTTATGCTGCTAAGATTGCTAAAGACTCATTCTTTGGCAAGAACATAATTAGCACCATTTCATTGAGCTATTCACCCCTCTCTTGAGTGGATATGCTTGGAGTTCTTTCACCATCACTTTCATCTTTTTCATTGTAAGGAGAGCAAGTTGTGAGGGCCTCAAGAGCCTTCCTTTGGAGGAAGAAGGAACCATAGTTCCCTTGCTCCATTGTGCTTTGGATTTCATCAATAGACCAGCTCAACACATTGGTGATATCGGTCTTGTTGTCTTTGTTACTTATTTTTCACATGCTCATAGTTTTAGTTTGTTTTAGTTTGTTTCTTGTTTATAGTTTTGTTGTTTCTCTTTCTAACCTTTTCCTCTACAGTTGTCATGCATAGCAAGACCCAACTGGGCATGTAAGCACCCTTTATTTTCTCACCAAGTGACGAATTGGGTGTAAACAGGCATATAGGACTACATGAAAAAAATCGACAGGGCACACACCATTCAAAATAGTCTATGGCTAAGAAGCAGTAGTACCATTAGAGTTTTTAATACCCAGTTTAAATGTAGAAGCTATCACACAAATGACAGAATGAGGTGCAACACATGAAAGAATGAATCAGTTCCTATCAATGGAGGAAGATCGAATCTTGGCAGGATTCCACCAACAAGTGCAGAAAGCAAGAGAAAAATCTTGGCACTATCAACACATCAAGAAGAAAACATTTAAGGAAGGAGATCTAGAATTTCTTTACGACAACAAATTGTTTCAACACCCAGTGAAGCTTAGAATGCATTGGTTAGGACCATACGAGGTAAAATATGTAACAGACAAAGGAGGTGTATAGTTAAGAGACTTAACAGGTGCAAACCTCAAAGGAGTGATCAATGGGAGCCGATTGAAGCTGTACAAGGACAGTCGACCACCCACCACACAGTAAAAAATTAAATAAATCAAAACAGAGAACAAAAAGAGGAAACAAAAATAAAAAGCACGCAGTAGGCTAGAGATAGAAAGGTCGCATAACATTTGAAACATGAATTCAGCAAAGACAAGAACACCGATCATATAAAAAGGGAAACAAGTGGGAAAAGTAAAGTCAGCGAAAACAAGCTGATAGGACAACGCGAGATGGAATTAAATCATGGTAAGGACTGATGGGATATCACATTAAACATGCCAACTGGAGACATCAGAGAAAGTGTAATGGAAAGTACGAAATCGCCGTAGATACATTGAACCCACAATTATGGTGCATTAATCACATAATTGTTAGAAATTTTCAGATCCCACCCAATTTAAGTCTCACTGATTTTTCTACCAAAGTTAAATGCCGAAACTCCAGTTTCAGCACTGTTTCAGCATATGTCGCAGCGGTGTTTCAGCGTATGTCTCAGCACTGTTTCAGCATATACTCGGCACTGTTTCAGCATATGTCTCAGCACTGTTTCAACATATACTCAGCATTGTTTCAGCATATGTCTCGACACTGTTTCATCATATACTCAGCACTGTTTCAGCATATGTCTCAGCATTGTTTCAGCATATACTCAGCACTGTTTCAACACTGTTTCAGCATATGTCTCAACACTGTTTCAGCATATACTCAGCACTGTTTCAGCATATGTCTCAGCACTGTTTCAGCATATACTCAACACTGTTTCAGCATATGTCTCAGCACTGTTTCAGCATATGTCTCAGCATTGTTTCAGCATATACTCAGCATTGTTTCAGCATATGTCTCAGCACTATTTCAGCATATACTCAGCATTGTTTCAGCATATAAAAACTTAACAGACAATAAACTTTAGAACTGAAACATGAGGATTCTGAACATCGTTTTCAATGCAGAAATAAAATATCAGCAATATGCAAAACTCAGAAAATATAGACACAAATATTTTCGATCTAACTTCGACCCTGGAAAAACCCACAAGGGGAAAACCAGTGAGAGAGGGCTTTGTATTATTTATGAGCTTCTAAGAAATTCTTTTACAGCATATTCATCTTCAGATATTTACACAAACTTATCTGGACATTTCTGTATCTTTGCTCCTCGATTTCTGAACCAGAAATCCATACAATTGTACGGATGCCCCAGCAATTAATGTTGTACGGACTGTCCCAAAATTTGTGCCAAAACTCTGCTAAGACTATACAGAAAACCCAGCATGAAAAGCTCCTTGTAAACTATGTTGTATAGCCCCAAGATTCGTGCCAAACAATACGGACTGTATGGAAATACACTCAAAAATATATTACAACAGTTACCTCAATTTCTGTGCCAACAAATGTTGTACGACAGCCTTGGAATGCATGCCAATACTCTCAGAAATTGCAGTTGATGTCCTCCTCAATTTCTGTGCACATTACATGATGTATGACCTCCACAAATCTGTATGGTATGGCCTGTTCTTCCTTGCTGTCTGAAATCTGTACTTCTCTTTTCCTTGGGATGTGTGCTTTCCTTCAGCAAATGCTGTCTCTTTTCTTAGCTCGACCTCTCTCTTTCTCTTGGAATCTCACCAAGGATCTAACCTTGGCATCTCACCAAAGGTCCCTTCTCTTGGCATCTCACCAAGAGTCTCTTGATCTTGGCATCTCACCAAAGATCTGATCTTGGCATCTCACCAAATATCCCTTCTCTTGGCATCTCACCAAGAGTCTCTTGCTCTCTCAACAAGACTCTCGAACTACCCAAGAATGGGTGCGCCCTCTTGCCTTAGTCGACCTCATGAGGGAAGGTGAGGATTTTTCTAATCTAACGGTTGATATTAGATCAGATGGGTGGCTGAGATTTGGTGTCTCTTCACTCACCCTCACTTTGATCATAAAGTCACCTTTTAATTTGCATCTCACAAATTAAATGACTAGGACCCACATTAGACACTTTCTCCCCCTTAGGCGCCTAGGGAAGAGAAACACTTGCCTTGGTACTTTATTTTTAATTAAAATTTTAATAATAATGGAGGAAGCATCCTCGACAAGCTTCATGACAAGCCCATACAACACACGATCACAGAAGGAACTAGTCTATTCACGAAAGGAGAACAGAGAAAGAGCAACAACAGCCAGAATGAACAAAGTGAGACCACAGAGCTCAGGGAAGCCATTTGAACCCAACAAATGTTTGACAGTCACCATTATGTCACCACCGAAGCCAGCAAAACTCAACCAGACCATCAGATCAACCAGGGTTCAAACTAGGTCACGAGGACCATTGGAAGAAAACGAACAACAATGGTTGGAGATCGTCGATATCAACAAAATCCCATTTCCAGAGGAGATACCAGCAAACCCTACACCAATACTGGAAGAGATTCAACAACCACAAGTAGAGACCATGAAAGAGGATACGCAAGCAGCAGCATAGGAGCTTCAGAATGAGGAAGCAGAAATCCAATAGGAAATAAAACCAGAAAACACTAAAGTAGTTGTGGAAGTTAACAGAATGGCACAAAATCTTGGAGCAGTGGTGCAACTAGACGATTCGCAAGCACCCAGCCTTGGTCAACCAGCAGAAGAGATCGCTAGAACTACATCAGCTTGGCTAGAGTGGCTTACAGAGGAGCAATCAGGAGTTGCTAGAATTTTGAACCAGCCACCATAATTGGAAGACAAAGTTCAAATACCAAGCTCACCTTGCAAGAAACCGGTAGCAGAAATTGTGCTACCATGCATAACAGATGGAGTACATGTAGATACGCAGCTACTGGGTCACATCCGGAAGCTCAAGTATTCTGACCATGATGTATTAGACGAAACCAAGTACCCAGAACTTGCACTAAGGTTTTTTATGCAAAACATAGCTTTAAACCAACTTGGAGAAATGATCAGCCAACCACATCAGTGGGCAACTGGACTGGACAGAACATGAATTTTAGGTTTCCTCAAACTACCACATTTTGGCAGAGGCTAGTATGCGATAGCATTCATCAAGTAATTGTTAGCAGTCACACATGGAGGGGATATATGGCTGGACAAACTCATCCCCATAATTGTTGAGCTTATCGTGCAGATAACAGGACTACTCAGCCGAGGTATGGATCCCACGCTGATTCTAGATGATAAATCCAAGGAGAAAGCATTAGCAGAGGAAATGAAGAAGAAATATGGTACCGCTAGGGGAACAAGAGGCATTATAATCAAACATATCAACAATGCAATGACACAATTGGGTGCAAAGATCTTATCATGTAAATTGTTAAGAAAATTCCACAAAGACAATGTACCAGTGGGAGTCATCGCAGTTGCAACTCAGTGTGCAGAAGGAACGTCTATGATTTGGGTGCCAAATATATTAAACTTGTTCCAAGTGGACTACAAGGATGCACAGGACCTAGGTATAGAATTCCATTACTCATGGTTTCTCACCCTCATAGCCTTCATGGGATGGTGGGAGCCAGAGTATGTAATTTTTTTTACTAGACCACAGCCAGCAAGACCAAGATATCTATTACTGAGATCAGGGCCACGGGCTAGGCATATGAGGGAGAATGGAATTGTATTTGAATCATACCTATGAGACATACAAGAAGCTATCAGCCGATCATGGAGAATAACACCAGAGGTTGTCGGGTTATATGGGGAAATTGCTAACTTCTGGCCTACATGTCAAGCCATGTGGATACAACCAAGGCAGGATCCAGATAAACAGTGTCTATAGATGCACTACTACATCACAGAGGGTGACATCGATATGGTCATCAGTGAATGGCCTAATGAATGGAGAATCACATCCATTCCCTGAGAATTACCAGAACAAGCAACAAAAGGAGAGGCTACACAAGCATAAACACAGCCTCTGCAAATCCCAGTGCCCAAGAAACCAAGGACGGGCCAAAACAATCTGACTCAAGCAAACGAAGGGTCAAAGCAGCCAGGGACCTAGAAAGGGAAGAAAGAGACCACACCTCTGACCAACAGACAATAGAAATAGGATGAGGGAGCACAGGAGACCGCCCCAAATCCCATCACATAGGAACCAGGGGGAACAAAAAGACTAGTTGTGCAAGTAGCAGGAACGCGTAAGAAATCAAATGCACAACGAGCATCACCACACTATATGATCACAGAGGATGATGGATAGATGATCTCCATAATGGTCCAGGATTTCTTAGCAGAATATTTCGATCATGCAGCACATCTCAGGGATAAACTACAAAAACAGATGGAAGAAATGGGACATCTCCTCAAGACACTTGGGGAGGCCCAGAGAGAAAGTAGAAGTAGAGGAATATATACATCGACAACACAGACCAAAAAAAGAGTGGAGGTAGAAAAACAAGACCTGGTCCTTCCAATGCCACACACACATGTAACGATCTACATCAAACCTAGCATGATGTGCATGAATGAAATTGTAGGACAGACACCACGAAAGGACTTGGACCACATCCAATTGGTATTGACACGGATTCCATCAAGGGAACTATACAAAATGCAAGTTAGCGTCGACCACAAAATGCAGTCTCAGGCACATAAAAACTTAGTCGAGCTACAACAAGCAACAAATAAGTGGGAAGCACTGGAAAAAGATTGTGAGTAGGCCAAATCTGAAACTCAAGAATAGAACAAAACGGAACAAAGAGTGGGAGAAATTTTGGGGAAATTTCCAAGCATTGCACAAGGAAATGAACTCCCAGCAAAAGAACAAATCGACCAGATTGTGCAGGCAACTGAACAGTATCAGAAGCAGATTGAGAATCTCCAAGAACCACTCACACCAACAACTCCACCATCACTAAAGGAGAAAAGTAAGAAGGAAGCAACAACGCAACTACAGGAGATAGAGAAACAGGTTAGCACAACAACTGACTTGTTCGATAAAGCAGCGCAACTTTGGACAAGATTGGAGGAGGATCCATAGGTCCAAAAATGGGACAAGGAAGAGGAAAGGATCAATGCAACGATTCAAGAACTCAAGCAGAGACAGAAGACCATACCAATCCCATAACGAGTCAAAGAAATGCAAGAGATGAAGAATATGTAGGTAGAACTTATCACTGCACAAACACAGAAACATGAGTGTCATGCTCAAATAGAACCGTTGCAGGAACGGTTAGTAGAAGTACTCACACAGGTAGAAGAAGCTAGAACATAGATAGCATATACCTAGCTAGAATGTGCAGGATTGTTGAGTGAGGAAGTGGCAGTTCAAGTAGTGGACACCATCAAGGAGAAGACCATACAGGCACTGACAAAAGCAACAGAGATGCAGGAAAAGTTACAGAAAATCACCAAGGAGATCGTGAAAGCTCAGAAAGGTAAGGTGACTTGGGACGAGTCACATGTCAGTGTTGGGGGCCTGTTGGCACCATTCCAAAGTGGAAAGAAGGACAATTGTGGGAAATAAATTGTGCAGAAGTTGAAGTAATAGCTGGAGAAAAAACAACACACAAGCATGCAAGAAAGTGTGCACAAGGAAAGCAACAGATGGAGGAAGAACAACACACGCATGGGAGGAAGACCTAACATAAGTAGGGTTAGGGTTTTGGTAATGTTTTGTAAGAAGGCCGAAAATCCCAAAATGTATAAATATAAATACGTAAGTACTATAGAGGGTTTTTGTTGTTGTCGTTGTTGTTGTTGTTCGCTATTAGTTCTGATTATTGTAGGTATGCATGAGCAGATGCGATATGAAATGTTTTTGATTGTGTGAACCATTTTTTAAGTTGTTGATATATAGGAGAGGAGGAAAGGTAGATATGGGGATTAGATCATAGGCTATGGATCCTGGTGTGATCTAGTTTGCCTCATATAGATCTTACCCATAAGAGGGGAATCGTAAGCGCGCGACGCCAGAAATGAAAAACTACCATAATAAAAGAGCCAAGAGCCAAATCTTTGTGGACGTAGACCAAGAGGGGGTGAACCATGGTAATACCTATGTAATATGATGAATTCATTCATATATTTACCTTCTTTCAGCAGTTAATGGTTATGCTTAATAAATGAGTTAATACATTATTATAGAATATGTTTACGTTGTTTGGGAAATAGACTATGAAATACATATATGCAACTGTGAGAAATAAGTAGATTACACTTACACCTCATGATACATGGCTTTGGTTAATAAACCCTTATCTTATACTCAATCCTAGGCTGTAAACACCTGAGTCTTACAACCACCCATTTAAAGTTATCTTGGGTGAGACTACACAGTGCATTTTATGTACTGTGTTTCCTTCTGGTTTACCAGGAGGGCCAATAGTTTTAGAGGCTTTTTTGGAAACTCGAATGACATGAACCCTGGGTCAATAACTCAGATAGATAGGTCGAGAAGACCGACCAAAGGATAACCAACACTATGCTCTAAATTCATACTTTTGGGGGCTCTCTGTTACACATTATTTTTGTCACCCTTATGACAATTAATGATGTAAACCTATATGTTTCCTTCAGAGGGGTTAATGGCCTAAATTCTTGAAGAAAGAAGGGAGAAGAACTTTTACTAAGAGAATAATTTGTATTTTCCTTTGTAAAAACCTTATTAAAGAGGATTTTTGCAAGCTTCTCTATACACAGGGTGTGGAAATGCATGATTTCCGCAAGCTGCACCATAGCTAGGTTGTGGAGTTTACACAGGCTACACTATAGCTAGGGTGCAGAAATTCCTGTACATGGGAAAAATGAGCGTATTCTTAATGCTTCTAGAAGGAGAGGCTTCTATGGTGAGGTGGCCTCTGAACAGTTTGGATCTTACTCGCTTTCATGATTTAGTGGGATCATCCTAACCTCCTCACCTTATCCTCTTCAGCTTATAAAAGGAGAGGAGCTCTCATGGAGAAAGTTCGATTGGCTTGTTATTGAGTTTTGTAGCTTGGAGTTTTTGGAGCTTGTATGTGGATTTGAGCTTTTCTTTGTCAAGATAGATTGTGAGTAGCTATCAGATCCATGGTCTTAGAATCCTTGGAGCAAGAAGTGTGTGGGAAGTGAGGAACTATTGGGAGGAACCTAACAATATCAAGACATCTGGTTGTATCTTTCTTCCACATTCTTTAATACAGATATACTTTTCTTTCCTATATGAATGTTATTAGTTCATATTGTATGATTCCTTGATCACGTACATAGTTTCATATCAAATAGACTATGTTGTTCTTGTCTTCATTGGCTTGTGTTTCTTTGCAGATATTTCTCCCTGAACCTCGCAACGGAACTTGGATTGCATTAACGAAGTTGGATCTTTGATATTCAAAAGGTATGTTCTAGATCCATTTCTCATTTGATAATTGAAATCTAAGGAAAGAGTAGTGTATTTTCATGTTTTGTTTTAGTTTCGTAGTGAAGCTAGGGGAATTGATTTGTGTATACACTTAACGATTAGCTCGATAATATCCCATCTCCAAAAAAAACTAGTTACTAATGCAGAAGGAGAGGAAGAAGGAATTGATCCTGAAATGAATTGTATTGGTGACACCTCTTCATCCCCTCATTTAGCTCAGTCTGCCTATGAAGAGTCCCTCATGAATATCCAGCTAAACGAAATGAGCAAAGGGGAAAGGACTAGTGGAAACCTAAATAGATACAACCTCAGGTCCAGGAAGAAACAAGGGAAGCATGATATCCCTGATCAACCTACTAGAGCAGAGGATCCTATTCAAGAAGTGGAAACTAGCAGCAAGGAGAAAGAGGTACAAAACCCCCAAGTAGTGATTAAGATCCCTATCCTAGAAGTGAAGGATATTTTGAGGCCTCACCCCTCCTTTAGCTTTGAGAATGAGATTCAAAAAATCAAAATTCTTGTGCCTTTCTTAGAGCTATTCAAGCATGAGGATTTCAAGAGGTAACTTTCCAAAGTGTTGCAGCCTAAGCCTTCATCTTATTCCACAGATTTAGTTAACCTCCAAGATGAAAAGCATGTTGTCAAATTGGGACCTTTGGTAGAGGATAGAGACAACTCCTCTCCTCCTTTCTATACCTCATTGAACATCCATGATAAGGTGCTACAAAATGGCTTGATGGATTCAGGGGCATCTCACAATCATATGCCTAAGATTTTCATGGAGGAGCTCGGATTGGAGGTCATGAAGACTTAACATGACCTATACTCATTTGATTCCAAGAAGGTCAAGTGCCTCAGGGTTATTAAAGACTTGGATGTTTCCTTGTTTCAGTTGCCAATGAAGAACATCATGGATATTGTGGTGGCCAATGTTCCCCCTAAGTTTGGAATGCTTTTGTCTAGATCTTGGATCAAAATACTATGGGGGACTTTTCATATAGATCTCTCATATGCCACTATTCCTATGTTTGGAGGTGAACAAAGAAGGCTTTATAGGGAAGAACAACTTGCTTACATCATTAGTGATGAAGCAAATCCGACCAACCACCCCATTTTTGATGTGGAAACTGATCTGGGAACCAGTATGCTACAACTCACTCATGGTCCCCAAGCAACCATTGAAATAAAAAAGAAACCCATCACCTCTTGTGGAGAACCTCCTTCTAATACCCCCATTTGTAAAATGTTTTTTGATGGATCCTCTTCCAGGGAAAGTGTTGGGGCTGGGTAGTCTTCATTTCCCCTACCCGAGAGACCATATCTCTGTCTTTTAAGCTTGAATTTGAAACAACAAATAATGTGGAAAAGTATGAAGCTCTTTTTTTGGGTTTCAGAGCTGCCACAGGCATGAAGATTGAGGAGCTAGTAGTATTCGGGGATGTTGAGTTAATTGTATAGCAGGTCAGAGGTCTGTATAGATATAAACACCCCAGGTTAAGGGCCTACAGAAACGAAGTCTGGGATCTTGTTGACAGTTTTTTCTTGGATTTTAATATCTCTTTTGTTCCAAGAGAGGATAACATTGTGGTTGACTCTTTATCTGTTTCAGCAAGTAATTTTAGGGTCCCCTCACCCCCAAAGAAAAAGTAAGAGGTGGAAGTAAAATACAAACCCTGTATTCCTAACAATGTCAAGCATTGGAAGGTTTTTGAGGATTATCTTGAGATAAAAAGGTTTCTTGAGACTGTGGATGAATTCTTTGATTTGCATATTGATTAGGATCAAGATGTCGAGGAAATCCATCATGTTGATGCTTTCATGAATGAAATTGTTGACCATCATATTGATCAGTTGCCTAGTAACCATATTCTGAAGGGACTAGTCCCTTTGGAGAGATTGTTTGATAGAAACGATGTCACTATGAAGGTTAAAGGTTCAACTGAAGAGGCTTATGTGACTGAATGCAATTAGGGAATAGAGGAAGACCCAAAATATGTTAAACTTTCTAGCGGTTTGTCAAAGGAGCAAAGGGTTGAGTATGTCAAGATTTTGAGGGAGTTTGATGATGTTTTTTCTTGGAAATATGAATACTTAAGGACATATGAAAAAAACATCATGGAGCACAAAATACCTTTGAAAGAAGATGCCAAACCTTTCAGGCAGAAGCTCAGACAGATGAATCCCATGTTGTTTCCTATTATGGAAAAACAAGTGAAAAAGTTGTTGGATGCTCAGATCATCATCCCCTTGATATTTTCATAATGGGTGGGTAATTTGGTGCCTGTGAGGAAGAAGAATGAGGAAATTGGGTTGTGTTTCGATTTCAGGAATTTGAACAGAAGCTCCAAAAAGGATAATTACCCCTTGCCAAAAATGGAGCACATTTTGCAGAGAGTGACTGGTTCGTCCAGGATGTCTATGGTCGATGGTTTCTCTGGGTATAACCATATCTCTGTCTTGCCTAAAGATAGAGAAAATATGACTTTAACGACTCCCTAGGGCATGCTCATGTATAATAAAATTCCATTTGGATTGATGAAACCAGGAGCAACCTTCCAATGAGCCATGGACATCGTCTTTATTAGGGAAAAGGAAAAGTTTGTAGTCATCTATCTTGATGACATTATATTTTTCTCAAAGTCTGATGAAGAGCACTGCCACCATCTTAGGAAAGTCTTCTTGAAGTGTAGGAGGTTTAGTCTATCCCTCAATCCAAAGAAATCCTTATTTTCTATGGAAGAGGGTAAATTATTGGGGCATATTGTGTCGGAATATGGAGTAAAAATCGATCCAAGCATAGTAGAGTCCATTCAGACCTTATCTTTTCGCAGATATAAGAAAGAGGTTTAGTCTTTATTGGGTAAAATCAACCTTCTGAGGAGGTTCATTTCCAATTTTGTTGAGTTGGTTAAAAATATTACAAACATGCTTAAAAAGGGAAACGAAGTAAAGTGGACTGATTAATCCAAAAACTCTTTCGACTGAATTAAGAAGGCTCTAACTGAAGCACATGTGCTCGTCAGTCCTGACTATTCTAAGGAATTTCTGATTTTTTCTTTTGCTTCGTCTGATACATTGGCTGTTGTTTTTCTACATAGAAATTCAAATGGGTCAGAGCAACCTATTTCCTTTTCTAGTAGAGCATTAAGAGATGCAGAGGTGAGATATGATATAATGGATAAGCAGGCATATGATTTGGTCAAATCCCTCAAGGCCTTCAGAATCTATGTCCTACATTCAAAGATCATTGCATATGTCCCCTCGGCCTCAATAAAGAAGATGTTGATCCAGCCTAATATAGATGGGAAAAGAAGTAAGTGGGTGGCCAAAATCCTAGAGTTTGACCTTGAGATAAAACCCACTAAATTGGTAAAAGGCCAAGGTTTGGCCAGGCTGCTGGTTGAATCCAATTGCAAGGCATTGGGGGTTAATTTCACGAACACATGCCTTGAGAGCCAGTGAATTGGAATTGTTGATGAGGAATCTCACATCATTCCCAACTTGGTAGAATGTGCCTGGTACAAATACATCATATACTTCTTGCAAAAGTTGAAGCCTTCTGATGGTCTAGATAAAAACAATGTGAGACCTTTGAAACTCAAAGCAATCAAATTTTGCATCATCGGCCAGGTTTTGTACTGGAAGGACCCTCTGGGAATCCTGTTGAGATGTCTAGACCCACAATAAGCTCAAAAAGATATAACNCTTTTTCCAGTGTTTGTGCAACGGTAATAACTTGTGTCAAGTGTCAAAAAATTGCTGGAAAGAAACAACTCAAGTAACTACCTCTACAGCCTGTAGCAGTTTCTAGACCTTTTCAGCAGTGGGGTTTGGACTTCATTGGAGAGATACACCCAGCCTCAAGTGGTCAACATAGGTGGATTTTAACTGCCACCGACTACTTCACCAAATGGATAGAAGTCGTCCCTACAAGGAATTCCTCCCACAAGGTAATCATAATATTCCTTGATGATATCATGTCCAGATTCAGTTGTCCAAGCAGGATTATTACAAACAATGTTGCCTCATTCAACACCGAACCATTAATCAGTTTTTGTGAGTAGTATGGGATTACATTGATCCATTCTACCCCCTACTACCCTCAAGGAAATTCTTTGGCAGAATCTTCTAACAAGAGCCTCATAAGGATCATCAAAAGACTGTTAGAAGACAACAAAAAGGCCTAGGATTCAAAGCTGAAATTCACCTTATGGGCTGATCGGATCACAACAAAAAGGTCAGTGGGCATGTCTCCTTTTCATCTGGTTTATGGGGCCAAAGATTTTTTTCCTTCTCATCTTTCTTTTCCTGTGGAAAAATTCTTCCAGGACTTCCAAGGAGAACCTAAAGATATGGTAAGGAGAACACTGTAGCTGGTAGAAGTGCATATGACCAGGGAGTGACTACTTGATAAGGCACAGGATCATTTGCAGAAAATAAAGCAAGCCTTTGACAAGAGCACAAGAAAGAAATTTTTTAAGCTGGGGGATCTGGTGCTTAAGTGGGATTCCCCCAAACAAGACAAAGGAAAACATGGAAAATTTGAAGCCTTGTGGACTGGTCCCTTCAAGATTTATGAGGTATCTTCGAACAACACCTATAAATTACAAAACTTGGAGGGTTCCAAAATTTTTGGCGGCCTTGTCAATGGGCACTTTTTGAAGAATTTTTTTGTTTGAGCCGCAACCGGTGTTCCACCATTGTAAATACTATTCTTGTTTCATTTTTATTTTTTCTTTGAATAATAGACTCCATAACCCAAAGAAAAGGAACTGAAGCTATGCATTCTTGGCAGATCGCATGGAGCATGTTATCCCCTGTGGAGCCAAATTTTATCACGTAAGGTTGTCAAGGGTCGTAGGTGTATGTCAATAATACCAAAGTCTATCCCCTTGCTAAGTCTCTCTCTCTTTCGTAGGACATGTCTTTAAGTTTTCTCTTCTGTTGGAAAAGTCATTTCTATTTGCCCGTTTTGTTTAGGTGACCTGGTTTCACATGATGAATACCTGAAAAAGTATCGGCCCTAAGCTTGTATGTTTTATCTAAGATTGATCACTTTCCTCTTTTGTCTCAACCACTTGTCCTTTTTTCTTCTCGATCCCCCAACCAGTCATCCAATTCTTTGTTTATACAAGCTGCATCCATGGGCTCAAGGTGCAACACTTAGAGCGACCTGTTCCAGACTTGAATCAAGCAAATAGGTAAGTTCAGATTCTAACAGCTGGGATTCCATATGGATTTCAGATAGACAGTTCATGGGTGTTCAGAATCTGAAATTTGCTCAAATATTAGCACCAGAGCAAAGGCTCAAAATCAAAGTCAATCAAAGATTAAATCTAGACCATAGATTGCATTAGGAGAGATCAACAATGGAAATTTATCGCGGGAATCGGGAGTTCGAATTATTGTTAAATTTGTTCGTCAAAGGTCCGAATTCTCGAAACCTGAAACTAGAATGGGTCATCTGATTCATAGGGGAGTGTGGCACAAGATCTGAACAACATATAAATTCATTTCGAGAAGACTGAAGTGAGGTATGCACAATTTTCCCGAGTCTCAAGGTCTGAAGTAGATCTGGACCACAGATATTACGAAGACAGGTAGCAGTTGATCCAGGGGTTGGCATGATCAGATTTCAGGAGTTTTTGAGGGAGAAAAAGGAAACTTTGCTAAGCGCAAAGTGCGAAATGGATTTGTGCCTTCCAATCCAAAGGGGCACATGGCACCATATCGACAATTTCATGGTTTCGTGAATCGAAGGTTTCGTTGAAAGTAATGTGCAAGTTTCACACAGGGAAAACTCCTGAAGTGCCCATGGAGATAAGCATTGGGTCATGGCCTGAGGTCGCATGAAAGAAAAGGTGTCGATTTCAAGTGAGATGTGCCAAAGGTCAAAGACACCCGTGTTAGTTTCATAATGATACCATCACAATTTCAAGGTGTCGAGTTGACTCAAAGAGCCTTTGGAAACACCTAGTAGTTCCTTAGGCATAAAGTATCCTGACTATTTTTAGTCAGCTCCCTTGTGTTACACATTATTTTCGTCATCCCTATGACCGTTAATGATGTAAACCTATTTGTAGTCTTTAGAGGGGTCAGTGGATTGAGTTCCTAAAGAAAGAAGGGAGAAGAACTTTTCCTAAGAAAATAAGTTGCATTTTCCTTTATGAAAACCCTATTAAAGATGATTTTCACATGATGCACTATGGCTAGGGTGAAAGAATGCCTAATTCTCGTAGGCTGCACCATAGCTGGGTTGCGAGAGGTTCGTAGGTTTCTCTATAAGCAGGGTGCGAGAATGCTCATATGTGGGAAAAATGAGCATCTTCTTGATGCCTCTAGAAGGAGAAACTTCCATGGTGAGGTGGCATCTGAATGGTTTGGATCTTACTCGCTTTCATGATTTAGTGGGATCATCCTAACCTCCTCACCTTATCCTCTTCAACTATAAAAGGTGAGGAGCTCTCATGGAGAA
>JASDQU010688613.1:6736-26748 GCA_032191745.1 Picea mariana
GTCCTCAAGGCTTCATATGAGGGAATTGTTGTAGAATGGTGGTCGACTCCCAGGTGGCATCTTCTGGAGAGGTATCTTTCCATTGGACTAACACTTTCTAGATGGTGCATTGATGGAGAATAAACTCTCTCTAGGCCAAGATTGCTTGTGGCTGCAACCATATGGAACCTTCTTCATCCAACTAAGGAAGACTAGTTTGAGTTTGGAACTGTGTTCTAATCACCTTATTTAAGAAGGAAACATGAAAAATAGGATGGAGCTTCGAATGACTAGGTAGAGCTAACTGATATGCCACTGGCCCCACACGCTTGAGAACTGTATAAGGACCATAAAATTTGGGCGCAATTTTCTGACAGTGTTGAGCTTTGAGTGAAGTCTTCTTATAAGGTTGTAGTCGAAGAAATACCTGGTCCCCTTCAACAAAATGACGTTTCGAGTGACCTTGATCTTCTTGTTGCTTCATCTGATTCTGAGCCATGACAAAATTGTCTTTGAGGGCACAAAGAATAGCTTTACGGACTATAATATTTGTGTCAACCTCCTGAACCTTCGAGACCCTTGGCATATAAGAGAGAACTGATGGGGGATTTTGGTYGTAGACTGATTCAAAAGGAGTCATGTGAGTAKTTGTATGGTAATATGTTTTGTACCCCCATTCAACTAGGGGTAACCATTGATCCCACCGATTTTTCCGYTCAGATGAAAAACACCTCAAATATGTTTCCAAACACTTGTTGACAAATTCAGTCTGGCCATCCGTCTAGGGGTGATAGCCAGTGATGATATGCAATTGGGTGCCCTGTATCTTGAACAACTCTTACCAAAAATTGCTGGTGAAAGTGGGGTCTCTATCAAAGACAATAGAATTAGGCATGCCATGAAGGTTGAAGATATTATCCATGAAGATTTGATCCACTGTGGTGGCTATGAATGGGTGTTGAAGAGAAAAAAAAATGAACATATTTGGAGAGATGATCGACGACCACCATGATGACTGACTTATTGCCTGATTTAGGTAAGCCTACAATGAAGTCCATAGAAATATCTCACAAAATAGCAGAGGGAATCAGAAGTGTTTGGAGTGTGCCCAGAGCTTTGACAGTTTCTCCCTTGTTGCGTCGATAGACCTCACATTTAGCCACAAAGGTGTGGACGTCATGCTTCATACCCTCCTAGAAAAAAGAACGTTTGACCCGTTCATATGTTTTGGTAAATCCTGAATGCCCAATTGTGGGTGAGGCATGAAGTTCAAAAAGCACTGTGGATTTAAGATGGGATTTCTTGCATCGATACAAATGACCTTTGTAGTGAAGATATTAATTATTCCAAGAGTAACCTAGAGAAACTACAGAATTGTGTTGCAATTGGTGGAGTAGGCTAGAACTTTTGTGGTCTTGCAACCATTCCTGACGAACAGGTTGGAGCCAATCTAGTACAATGAAGGAGAGGGAGAAAAGGGACCCATATTCTTCATATTTTCGGGAAAGAGCATATGCCACTACATTTTCCTTTCCCTTCTTGTAAACGATCTCATAATCATAGAGAAATATCTTGGCCACCCATTTTTGTTACATTGGGGATGAAATTCGTTGTTCCAGGAAATACTTGAGACTCTGATTATCAGTTTTGATTTGGAATCATTGACCCAATAAATAAGGACGCTAGAGATCCACAACATGCAGAATAGCTAACATTTCCTTTTCATAAATGGATTGGCCCAAATGTAGCTTTGAAAGTTGTTTTCTAGTGAAGGCAAAGGGCCTACCATATTGCATGAGAATGGCTCCAATTTCTTTTCCAAAAACATCACATTCCAATATGAATGTCTTTGTGAAGTCTAGGAGTGCTAGGATAGGGGTTGAGGACATATCATATTTTAAGGCTTGGAAGGCTTGATCCGCAACTGAAGTCCAAGTGAAAGCATTATTTTTAAGGAGGGAAGTGAGGGGAGATGCAATCTTTCCACAATTTTGAACAAACTTCCTATAATATCCTGTTAAACCCAGAAAACCACACAATCTCTTAAAATTTTTAGGGAGAGACCAATCTTGCATAGATTTAATTTTCTTAGGATCCACTCAGACACCATCCTTGCCGAAAATATGACCCAAGTATTCCACTTCTGAGGCACCAAAGGAACATTTAGAGTGTTTAAGGAAAAGTTGGTGCTTAGAGAGTAGATGGATAACTTGATTCACATGGGAGAGATGGATCAATTTTATTAGGATCCACAAAAATACCATTGTTGCCAACAATATGGCCCAAGTACTCTGCTTCAAGGGCTCCAAAAGCACATTTAGACTATTTTAGAAAGAGTTTGTGGTGAGAGAGTAAATGTAAGAATTGATCAACATGGGCCATATGGGTGTGCCCATATTTGCTATAAATGAGTATATTATCAAATAAGACCAATACAAACTGATGGAAGAAAAGGAGGAAGACATGCCTCATGAGACTTTTGAAAGTAGAGGGTTCATTACACAAACTGAAGGGTATGAACAAGAACTAATAATGGTATATATGAGTTCAAAAATTCATTTTGGGGATATCAGCCTCTCTCATACATATCTAGTGGTAGCCAGAATGTAGATCAAATTTGGTAAACTAAGCATCACTCAGTTCATCCAAAAGGTCATCTATGACAGGAATGGATCATTTATATTTGGTGGTAATTTTGTTGAGGGCTCGAAAATCATGGCACATGCACTATGTACCTTATTTCTTGAGTACCGTGATGACAAGAGAAGAATAATGGCGAGTATTAGGACATATAACACTTGTTGCTATCAATTCCTGGACACTTTTCTCAATTTCATTTTTTGGGGAAAATGGGTTACGATAATGGAGAATGTTGGGAGGAAGAATACCAAGGACAAGGGGAATGGAATTATGATGGGTAACATGGGAGTATTGTTGTTGGAGAAATTTCTATTTTCGACACACTAGTTCAGTGGGAGTTAACCAACTAGTTCTATTTTAGACTTTCTATTTTTACCATCACTATTATGCATGCATGCATTCCTAAGGAAAGTTAACTGCTTGATTCATTTTCTTAATTATGGAACGTTTTTCCCTATATATAAGTGTATTTCACTCATTCATTATATCATATTGATCACGATCTATGTATCAATCATCAGCTCATTGGAGTAGTGTGAATATATTTTCTCATTCTTCCATATTGAATCTATCTTCCTTTCTTGATAAGCTTTTTTTGTACTTTCTTTAGCTAGATCTCCTATGCAGGTTTCCATGAAAAATTGACATGGTATCAGAGCTATGCTGCTTGGAGCAAACCAGACAAGCCAAAGAAGAAGGAAAATCGGGGTTTCGGCGAGCTAAATCCGTGGTCATACTTTTCAGCAGTTATTTCTCCCAAAATATTATGTTTTAGAGGAAACAGCCCACCTAAAAGTAAATCACCCCATTTTGGAAGTGGGTTTTCAACCGTTTAGCGATATTCCTCACTTTTTGCTTAGAATGTAAGCTGCAAGATAGCCTTTTGAAACTGATACAAATCTGTGGATGTACCTTTCTACATTCATTGCTCCCAAAATATTATGTTTTGGAGAAAACGATCCACGTAGAAAGTAAACCGGCCCATGTTGGAAGTGTTTTTTCAACCATTTGGCGAGATTCTTCACCATTTTCTCAAAAATTAAGTCGCAAGATCATCTCCTGAAACTGATACGAATTTTCACTTAAAGCGTCATTTCTGTCGTGATTTCTTAATTTTTCAATTGCAGATTGAGAGTAAATTTTTAAGGGTCCTTAGAAACAGTGGGATAGATGGATAGGACAAATTTTATACATTCAAACATGGTGGTAATCCTCACACCATACAATTATTTTGATTGGAAGTCCGAGGAAGAATTCCAACTCAGAAGGAAAGGACTGTATAATTTGACAATGGCGATAGAAACATAACCTACATCAGCGATTAAGAAGATGAGATGGGCGAACCGTAAGGATGAGGCCACAAGACTACTTCTTGATTTATGGTTTCATGTTGCTACATGAAAGACTCCAAACGAGATATGGACTGCCCTGGAAGGACTCTTTGGAAATCAGGATGAGATGCGAGGTCATATGCTTGAGGTAGAGTTGAATACCTTAGACCCAAAATGTTTTGATAATATACAAGATTTCTTTACTAAATTTAAATCTTTGACTTTGAGCTTGGGTGAATGTGGTATTGACAAGTCTACACAAGAGAAACAACTTATTCTAACAATCTTGGCCAATCTAGGACTAGAATACATTGTATATGTCTCTAATTTCCATTCTGAGCGATGTCTTTTTGGAACAAATTGGAAAATGTCTGCGTTGGCTTAGTTCATTGAGTCTGTTACACAAGAGTAGACAAAACTCATACAGATGGGCCTCATGAAAGATCCCAAAGCACATGCACTCACCATGCATGATGGAAAAGGGTCATCTAAACGGAACAGGAAGGAGGGATATTCCAAACCCTTCAACGATTCTTCAGGTTCCAGAGACTCTTCAGATTCGAAGAATAAGAAGAAGGGAAAGCAATGCACTTACTACAATAAACCGAATCATGAAGAATCCACATGCATGAAGAAACAAATCAATCTTATGGCACAAGCACAGGCACTTCAGCTTAACAACCTTGGAAACTTCATTCCAGAGGGAGTCAAGAAGCAGAAGGAAGATGATCATACTCGTGAGAAAGGTAATCATCATGCTTTGGTTGCAATTAATTTCTCATCTGATTCATGGATTATAGATTCTGGTGCATCCCATCATATGGAAACAAAAGAGGAAGTTTTCTCTTCCTTGATTCCATGTTCAAGACCCCCTATTCTCATGGGGGATGATACTCCAGTAGCAGTAGCAGGAGAAGGGAGAGTGGAACCCCACAATGGAAGTTTTGAGAATGTTTTACATGTTCCAAATCTTTCTATGAATGTCCTCTCAGTTTATCAGATCGCTCAAAAAGGCAAAAAGGTTGAATTTACATTAGATTTAGTTTTAGTAATTGACATGCATGACAATTCCATTATTTCAATTGGTGAGGTGGATCGCAAGTCAAGGTTGTATAAATTCACTAAGTTTTCTGACGATGACTCCTCTATTCTACTTACACATAAGGAGAGTACTTTGCATGCAAATCCAGTGCAACATGCATATACTCTTGTTCTTCCATCAGTTTTAGACATCAGAGATGATTCCATACACTCAGATTTTGTACATGGAAATAAGCAGGTAGTACAACCAGATAAGAAGCCAACGCCAAATCTTCAGCAGATGCCCAAGAAGGAAAAAATCACACTTCAGGAAGAAGGCAACCTTGCAAGGAATCGATTGGATTCGAGGATGACTCAATCTCAGCATGAGGAGCCTTCTCATGTACTTTCAGCTTCAGAACCTGTGATGCCCATGGATTTCTATACGGTTCAATCTTTTGATCCACATAACTACAATAGGGTTTTGAAATATGACTCACTCCTACAGAGAATCTGGTTCCACGTCCCCCAGAAAGGAATATTTTCAGGTGCAGATGGGTCCACAGGATCAAGAAGTAAAAGGCCCGATAGGTTTCCAAAGGAATTCATCAGATCCATAAATACTTCTACATCTTCACGAAGACTTTCAATGAGCAGAATTTTCAGACTTTGCGGGATCGTCTTGTAGTGAAGAACACAATTGTATAATAGCTGTTATTTTCTTCTTTTGATACATTATATTTTTAGCGGGGGTTTTGTTCCCAAGTGGTTTTCCCTCTTTCCTCACTTTTATTCAGTGTTCATTAGTTGCATTGTACATGAGTACCTAAAATGTCCTAGTAGTTGGGACTCATTTTTTACTCCATAGTGATGCTCGGGGGGGTGTTGGAGAAATTTCTATTTTCAACACACTAGTTCAGTGGGAGTTAACTCACTAGTTCTATTTTAGACTTTCTATTTTTACCATCACTATTATGCATGCATGCATTCCTGAGGAAAGCTAACTACTTGATTCATTTTCTTAATTATGGAATGTTTTTCCCTATATATGAGTGCATTCCACTCATTCATTATATCATATTGATCATGATCTATGTATCAATCATCAGCTCATTGGAGTAGTGTGAATATATTTTCTCATTCTTCCATATTGAATTTATCTTCATTTCTTAATAAGCTTTGTTTGTACTTGCTTTAGCTAGATCTCATGTGCAGGTTTCCATGAAACACTGACAATTTTCTCCATTCAGTCTGAACTGATGATATTAGGGGAAACTAACATGATTCCTTGGAACTAATATTGTTATCCATCCTATTGGAATCTCATGGTTAATTCCTTGAAGTCCATGGTGATGGGGCCTAGTGTGTGTAACCATTCATGACCTAGAACAATGTTGCGACCAACCATGTCAGTAAAAAACATGTGATATTTCAAGTGGTAATGATCAATTTGTAGGCGTACATTTTCATAATGACCCACACATTTGATGGAATCACCATTAGGAATCATGATTTGGAATTTGTTGGCTACACGGATATAACACATGGTCTCTTGAGTAATGTGGCAATGAATAAAATTATGGGTGTTTCCATGGTCGACTAGGATAATGAATTTACTATGCTTGAGATAACCAATTAACTTAAGGGTGTAGGGAATAAACATACTAGTGAGGGAATTCAAAGATATAAGTGGTTTAACTTTTGGTGGTTCAGAGGGATGTGTATGATCATCTTCTTGGGGAGTATACTTAGAAATGGAAAAATCAACATCATCTTCATAAATGTCCTTAGAAATGGCCATTAAATATTGTTCTCCTTACACTTGTGACCCATAAAATATTTCTCATCATAGTTATATAAAAGACCCTTAATTTGACGTTCAACCATTTCTTGCCTGGTTAATTTATGGATCTTAAGAGGAGTGGAAGGAGGGATGGGATTTGGTGTCCAAGAGTCGGGAATAAAGGATGGTTTTTTGTGTTGGGAAGGAACTACTTGTTGTTCTTCCTTAGCATAGTGAGTAGCTTCAAGCCAAGTCTGGGGGTGATCCATTAGGACATGAGCTCAGATGTCATCCTTAAGGCCACTAATAAAAAATTCATGGAAGAAGGTGTCGAACATGCTATTCGTCAAAATCCAATTTCTTAAAAGCAACAATATATTCTTCCACCATAACAGAGTGTTTAAGCTTGGTCATCCGGACCAAATGATGTGTGTCAGTTTCAAAGTATTCATAAAGGTCTACAACAAACTGGGTCCAAGAAATATATACACGATGTGAATTTTTACACCAATGCCACCATTTACAACATTTAGGATCCAAATAAAGGATGCCAATATGAAGTTTGGTCAAATCATTAGTAATTCCATGCAAGGAGAAATAATGTTCCATTTGAGTGACCAAACATGTGAGGTCTGAGCCATCAAATTTATTCACATAAACTTTGGGAAGGCATAGTTCACAATGAAGGGGATTGAAATGAAAGTCCGTGGAATGGGAGGATTCAGTTCCCTCTACATTTGAAGTTTGGTCAAAGGAGGTTGGGCCCCAGAATCGACTCATCCAGTTTTTTATCTCCTCATAAGAGGTTTTCAAGTTGTTTTTCACCTCTATAAAGAGGGAGTCAATGTTGGAATTGAGGGTGGAAACATTTGAGTTGGTGTTCTTGATGGCATTCTTATTTTGGGTGCTATCGTTGGCCAAGGAAAGGTTGTTGTTGTCAACTTATTAGTTGTAAGTGTGGACCATTTGGGCCATAAGTGGAAATAATTAGGTTGGTGGTTTTGGAGATAAAGGCGCTATGGTTGAGGGGTACCACTGCCATCAATGCGAAGAGAGGAATCCAATGGAATAGGTCACAAGTAAGGGTCTTAAGGAGAGTGGGTGGGTCCAAAAAAATATGCTTATAAGTAATGGATATCAATGTGATTAGTGTGAAGAGAGGAATATAGTGGGATAGGCCCCAAATAAGGGTGTCAGTGGGACCACTGTAGTTTTTCTTTTACTCTTGTGGAGTTATAATCTGCTCTTAATAATGTTGTAGTGACAAAATTCCCATATTTTTAATAGTTAAAATTGTGTAGTAATTTCACAACTTGGATGTAGGAGGAAGGGTTATGGTACAAAATTTCCCCTGTKTTTCTGTTGTGTTTTGTTCTAGTAGTAAGGGTTAAGGTTTTTTAGGTTTCCTATGGAAAAGGGTTTTCCCTGTGCTATATCTCTCTAATATACCAGYGGGGTCCAAAAGTAGTACTTGKCCCAATATCTTAGGGATCTAAYTAAGGAGACTCAATTGTACCCTTAGTTGTACTACCTTATTRCCCAGGCACATGAGGGTAGTCTTCCCAAGTGTTTTTCTTGATGCCACTATAGCACGAAGGTGGTCGATTGACTAATCTATAATTGGTTTTAGGAGACCTACAAGACTACCTATATATTTGAGGGTACATGGGAATTAATGGACATGTRTAAATATTTTSTAATGTGGTACTATGAAAGGGGTACCAATAGGGGTTACAAAGGTTTCCAACTAGGYCAAATAGTGTGTWTTGATTAACCCATGAAACCGTCTGTATTTCCTACGTGTAGTCCTCTCCAACCATAGTTTTACCTACTGAACAATATATCATTATTATTTAAAGACACTGACATTGCACGTCTCTAKCCTAAAAAYGATTGTCTAAAAATTCTACAGAGGAAAGTGCTATGATACCACTTGTAAGGTACCAGATGTTATTATGTAGAGAAGAAATAAGATTGTTATAACAATTACCAGCAAAAAGAGAAAAATAGAGAGCACAATGGCACAATTGATTTCAGAAATGATGCCTTAATTATCTTGAGGGGAAATTTCACTTGCCTCTTCGAAGGGGAAACCTCCAATAGAGCAGAGCTCAAGTACAACATAATTCTGAAGGAAAAACCTTTCCATGCTTTCTACCCCTATTTATACTATTTCTATCTTCTAGAGAACATTCTAGAGGAAGAACTTTATAGAGATGGAACCTTCTAGTAAGTATTCTTACATTAGACGTGTTCACATTATTACATAAGCCTTATTTACTAATGTCGTCCTTTATTACATATAAATTTACATATTGTTCTATCTACTTGAGGGGTTTGGGAGGTTAGGACCCAAGCATATTTAGTTGTCTTGCTGAAAATTTCAATTTTTGTTTTAGATTTTATTATGACAAAATTAAAATTTTCTCATTATTAAACAAAGAAATTTAAACCCTTGATTGCAACATTAGGGATCCACTTTGGTCCAAAGTGAATGAAGTCATTGATATTTTAATTAATGTCTTTGATCAAAACCATTGAAATGTTTAATTCAATACCGTCATGCGTAGCCATCAAAGTTAACCCTTGAGTGGAGCCTATACAAATCCTTCCTAAACATGTACCAATGATTGCCAAAAAACATGACATTTTCAATGAACTTTAAATTTTTTCCATTGGCATTTCTACAAAAACATTTATCTCTACTTTTGAAAAAATGGGTATCACTAGTTTTGAAGAAACATGTATCCCTACTTTCCAAAGAAACTTGCATCTCGAGTCTTAGAAAAAAATACCTTTGCCCTTTCTCAATTTGTTAGTTGTATCGATGCATTTCAATAAACTTATATCTTGACCCTTTTCCATGCTTCTTCAAAAACCCCCATTTTCATTGGAAAACTTCAAAAAATCCTTCTCTGTGCTCTATTAATTTTTCCATTGTATCGATGGATTTCAAAAACTACCCATCACGAAACCCACAAATCTCCATCAATGCTTTCAAAATTTCTTAAGTACCATCAACGAAGTTTGGAAAAGTATCCATTTTTTGGCATTCTAAATAATTTTTCTATTGTTTTAAGAAATTTTGATTTTACGAATACTAGGAATTCCATTGGAACCTATGCAAATTGTGTCTAAATGTGTAACGATGACTGTAAAAAAACATGGCCATTTTGTCAAACTTTAAATTTTGTCCATTGACACTTTTGGAAAACATGTATCTGTTCTTTAGGAAAAATGTGTATCAACTCTTTTGAAAAATCTTGTATCCCCTATTTCCATAAGAACTTGCATCATCACTTGAAAAATGTTTCTCTGCCAATTCTCAAATCCTTTTTTATATTGGTGAGTTCAAAAAAAATTATATCGTGAACTCTTTCAACAGTACTCCAAAAACTTTGTTTTCATTGGCTAATTTCAAAAAATCCTCTTCCATGTTTTCTCAATTCAGCCTTTGTCTCTACACATTTCAAAAAACCCATCTCTTCACATTTTTTCATGCTTCTCCAAAAACTTCTCTTCCATCGACCAATTTCAATAAACCTTCTTTGACACTTTGCATAAAATTTCCATTGTGAAACTTTCAAATTTCTATTGCCTCTTTCTCAAAAACCTCCCTTATTTCTAGACACTTTGGAAAAAGTTTAAGTACCAACAATGCTTACGAAAAAACTTAGGTTCCATTGGCACTTTTGAAATTTCATAAGTACTATCAACCAACTTTGAAAAAGTATTCATTTTTTGGCATTCCAAAGAATTTATCTATTGTTTTAACAAATTTAAATCCTTCTCGATGCTTTCTCAATTTGTTCATTGCATCGGACCATTTAAAAAAAAATGTTTCTTGACATCTTTTGGCACTTCTCCAAAAACCTCATTTTCATCGACCAATTTCAAGAAAGCCTCTTCTACACTTTGTAAATTCATCTGCTGTATCGACACATTTTGAAAAACCTATCTTTTGATCTTTTTTGGTCCTTCGAAAAAAAATTTGTTTCCATTGGCCAACTTCAAAAGACCTTCTTTAGTGATTTCTACAAAACATCCATAGCCAAACTTTCAAATATCCATCGTTACTTTCTCACACACTTTCCTTATTCATCTATGCTTTGGAAAAAACTTAAGTACTATCGATTGTTACAAAAAAAATTAGGTACCATTGACACTTTCTAAATTTCTTAAATACCATCAGTGAACTTTGAACGAGTGTTCATTTTTTCGCATTCCAAAGAATATGTCTATTGTTTTAACAAATTTTGACTTTATAAATACCACATATTTCAAATTATTCTATGATTTTTATTTTTTTATTTTTTTATGAGACTAGAACTTATATCATTCCATATGAAATGTATAAAATCATGAAATCAAAACATGTTAAAATTTTTATGAAATCAAAATAAAGTGCTACCCAAAACTTTTAAAAAAAATTCAATCTCTTGAATATTCACGAAGCATATTCAATGGAAATGTGAGTATTGTAAAATAAATATATTACACTATATGATGAAATCATAATATCTTTTTCTAATATTATCTACGTTAATATTTAAATTTATGTTTCTTGTCATCTTCTTCTATATAGTATTATACAATTTCTAGACATTTACACGTGAAGCAATGCATAAAAATGACTTCGATAATGTTTATTAGGATAAAATAGCTTTTGTGTACACATTTAACTTTTCAACCTTATGAAAATGTACTTTTTCATTTACAAATTCAATTACCACTTAAATTTATTAATGTAATTTTTGCGGCAGGAATAAGCTACCACTTATAACTTGTTTTTAATATTATTCGTTTTAACATTTCCTAAATTTGTTAAGACTATAAAATATTTTTTTTAATATAATAATTAATATCATCTTAAAAATTTATTAAAATATCTAAATAAAATGATTTTCACTAAATTAATTATATTGATTTAAACATTAATTTTGTATACAAAGTACATCAACAATATAATTTTGAATAACAATAAAACTTAGAAAAAGTAAAACCTTTAACATAATAATTAATACTATTTCCGAAATTAAATAAAATTAGTTCGACTAAATTACAATGATTTAAACATTGATATTTTATTTTTTTGAATTGCAATAGAATTTAGAAAAAATAAAAAGAAAGAGGGTAAAGTCCATTTTGTTATATGGAAATATGTAAGAATGGGGAAGGATGCATGGATGGAGGAAAAATAAAATTTCCAAGGTTGGAAGATCAAGTAGTCAATATTTCTAATATTATGAATATTATGGACATCTCCATGGTAGCTCTTGAGAAAAAAATTGACTTCTTTAAAGAGAAACCCAAATTTCACGAGAAACATAATATCAAGAGGAGCTAAAGAAAGAGAAGAAAGAACTGAAGATTGGAAAATAGAATTCCAGTAATCTACTTAACACATATTTAAAATGTAAGGGAAGTTCAAGATTAATCCCTATGAAAGTCAAGTAGGCATAGTTAAGTTGAATAATTGGTTACATCAATTAGAAATCAATTTTAGTGTCCAAAATGTACAAGTGGAACATAAAATAACTTTTCTTAGATTAAATCTAGAAGCCCATGCATAGACTTGATTTGAAAGCCACAACCAAGAACTTATGCTAGGGGGAGAAACATTGATAGCTAGATGGGAGAGATTCAAACTCAAATACCTCCTCAATTCCTAGCTTCACCTTATTACCTTATTAACATGAACCAAATGAAAAGAACCAACATCATCTCTCTCTCTCTCTCTCTCTCTCTCTCTCTCTCTCTCTCTCCATGTGTGTGGTACTTATGTGGATCCATTTTAGATTTATCAAGCTTAGATACACAAAATTTTCACTTATTTGACCTAGAGCTAAAGGAGTTTTAGCTATGGTTCATTGGTGCAATTTTTATTATCTAACACAAAGTGACCCTTGAGTGAATCCATGAAGTTGGGTAACACTTTTTGGCTAGGGGGGGTGTGAAAATTGTTTTTTTCATACCCTTGATTGAGGCAATTTTAAGTACTCAATCAATCCATTAAGACCTTGATCCAACGATTAAATAATCCCTAGATCGAGTGTTCTTGATAGATGTAGCAAACCCTCGATTGAGGTGTTATCTTGGGTTAAGTAAATCCTAGATCAAGCTACATATATCTATCAAGGTCCCTTTTCAATTAGCCATGAAGGTCTTATCTCTATCGAGCTACTTTTATAAACCCATAAGGACCTCGATCAAGGGTTTAATTAACCCTTGATTGAAGTATTTTGAAAATCCTTGTTAAGCCCTCAATCGAGCTTTATAAAAACCCTCGATCGAGGGTTTAAAATCCATAAATCCAATCCCCTTGCTACAGGATTTTCTACAGTTGCAACTTCCAAGGGGTGAAACCTTTTCATCTCTTTTCAATCTCATTGCTACATGATTTTCTGCAACTGCAACTTCCAAGGGTTGAAACCTCTTCATCTCTTTCATCTTACGTGGTAGAGTTGATGCCAATGAATTTGTCAGTGGATCCTCTATTCAGTGACATATCATTTTTAGAGTTTTGATTTCATAATTATATTTTCATTTATTTTCTTTTATAACTTATAATTAAATTTATTTTTTCCACTGTTCCAAAGGCATTAGGAGAAAAAATAGTAGCATAAAAACTACACAACTAAAACAATATAAAACATGTGGGATCCATGTGGATGTCTCCTCTTCAAAAGGGTAATTTTTATTTTTCATTTTATGTAAACAATAAGAAAAACGTTGGAAAAGAAAGGTGTATAAAATGTGATTCAAATAGTAAATAGTTAGATCTGAAAAATAAATAAAAAATACAATCCATCGACCCCAATATTGGATGTATTTCTTCTCTGGCGACTCCACACATCAGAAAATCAGTTGGAAGGTGATTCCACTGGCATACGAATCCATAGCTAAAGTTTTCACGACAACTTCATTGTTCCAAGAGATCGGGATATGAAGAGTTTCTTCTCTTCATAATGACAAGCTTAGCTTTCGAACCAAGTACTTCATTTAACAGAACAATAAGGTTGGTGGCAAACCTTGTTTCTTTTCAAAATTTTAGAAAATAGATTGATTTGTCTTCTAAGCATCATTGGCGTGAAGATTTTCGTTCCTTGTTATTATCTTATTTGGATTTGTGTCACATCCTTAGTCAAGAGGACAAGTTAGAATGTTTACAGAAGCTCCTTATGGAACTTGAGATAAAAACAAGAAGAGAATGACACAAAAACACATGAAACACTACTTGTTGATTCATAGCAGTATAAAGCAGGATATCACACTGCAATGGCTCACTATTACAATTACTATGAACTTAAGCCTAAGGTTAGTACTCCAAGGTTTATTTTTCCTGTAGAAAATGAATTTTCAGCCAACAAGAAGCCTTCACGTCAAAATACAAGTGTTGTTAAAAAACTTTTTCATGACCTAGACAATGTGAACAGTTAGAAAGAACCATTTAAATATGATCTCATTGTTGGTCATAAGGAAGTGATAATTGTTTCTACTCTCAAGGACCCTTTTGCAGCTCTGTTAGAATCTTCAATGGAAATGAGCTATGTAATATTTAAACATGGAAATAGTTTCAAGTGATGGAATAATGTGCCCTATTTCGGTTTTGAATTTATGACTGGAGGAGCTGACAACAAGCAACAGTAAAGAAACCACTTACTTGACTGGATTTATTGGAAGTATGAAATCACTTGATTTGACATTCGTGCTTAATAAAGTAGGGTAGGTAGATGTGAATAATCTTAGCATGGAGAGCATTTATTTCAGCAATTTTTAGTTTGGGTTTGGTTCATTTGCAGAATAAATTTGTGGCAGAACAGTTCAGGTTTGGATTTCAGTGTGATTGGTTCCARGTCAACAAGAGAGAAGGTTACAAGTTATAGTTGGAAAGTTGAGTTTGGGAGCATACCAATGGATAGGCACAAGGTCTATGAGTTATTTTCTACCTCACTGGGAGGATAGCATCCCCATTGGAGCCAACTATTAGCACCATGATTTTCATAGCTAGAGTTATAGGTTTGTCCACAGTATTCAAAGTCATGACATGATCTTTGAAAAATCAAGACATTCCTATATGAGTCATAGGTTAGGGTGAATATCATGTCAAAAGGTATTATGGTTCATCATCACCTTTCATGAGGTTAGAGAAGGAACAATCATGACACTGCATGTAATTGGTATCATTGCAAACTTCAAAAGCTTACTCGTTGTGCAAGTTTGTTGCGCAAAGGATTTTGTTGCTTTCATCTGTTGCACGTTGCACAGAGGATTTTTTTGCGTAGGGGATTTTGTCGCACAGAGGATTTTGTCACACATAGGATGATGTATTGCATAGGATTTTGTCACGCGGAGGATGTTGTCACACAGAGGATGCTGTCGCGCAAAGGATGTTGTCGCGCAAAGGATGATGTCGTGCATAGGATGTTTTTGTGCATATGATGTTGTCGCACATAGGATGTTGTCATGCAAAGGATGTTTTCATGCAGAGGATGTTGTCGCGTAGAGGATTTTCCTACGCACGGGCTATAGGGCACGTTGCGTAAATGACTGGTTTAGTGTTCAACTTCAAGATCACTTTCTGACCAACGGGAGAGGAATTTTGAAAATTCTCGAGAGGTTTCTGTTGAGAACAAACCAGAAAATAAAAACCCCTCTCAGATTTGCAAAAGGTGTCATGGATTGGGAGATTTGAAGGAACCGTTGAGCCCTATTTTTTAGTTTTCATGATTTCCTGTTTGAGACATGTTTTTGCAACACGTATTCCAGCCAGCTGGAGATGAATTTCAAGAAAACGAGAGAGGTTTTTATTTATAACAAACTTACCTACAAAAAATGTTCTCATATGTTACATAGCTGTTAGAGTTTGAGAATTACAAGTGACAATTTGAAGCCTATTTTCAGAATTTCGCCTCCTGAAAAGAAGGAAATCAGTTAAAACGTGTCATTTTTTGTTTGTAATTGTTTCTATTTTGGGAAAGGGGTTGGAGTTCGAAATGGTGAGATGGAAATGACCTATAGTTCTATATATTGCATGGTACAAGATTAAAGAGGGGTTGGACCCTTGGGGGATTAGACCGTGTATCTTTTTCCTGAATATCTTTATGAGCTAAATGCAAAAGTATCGTTTTTTCATGAAGCAGAGATTCATTACAGTGTTGTTTTAAGTATGTATTTTCTTTGTAATGCTCATCTCCATAATTTTCTGTTCTTTCCAATATTTAGCTAAGATTAAATGTTTGGAATTCATTCATCTTCGATGCTCCATTCATACGGTAAATACTTGTTATGTGTTTAAAGATTGCGGGTTCAAAATTCATCCATGCTTGATGCTTTGCTCATAGTAATCTATATTTATGTATTTCATATTAAGTTACATTGAGCACTCATCCTTTGCTATATTCTCTGAGTGTGATGGGTTTCCCCTTTCTCTTTTCTACTTCCATCCAAAATATTGCATGTTTCTAAAGAATAACACTTACTTTTCCTTTGTTCTTTGTGAGTACACCACCAGTCATTAGATCAATATTTTAATTTTAGAACTTGACTCCATTTCCCAATGGTTCATTTTCCTTGCTCATCCTACCAAATCTTTTAAAACAAAAACAAACCCGTCCTATCACAAAATTTGACCTCTGTGCCTTTATTGATGAAACCCTTGAGTTATTACCAGTCATTATACATCTAAGAGAGCCCTCTCTAGTTGTATAAGTCAGAATACAATCTAAAGTTGGTTGAAACAATTACCTTGGGGTTTTCTTTGATACAACCCAAACAAATTTCTGAGTTCTAACATAAGGGAAGTTCAATATTAAGCCCTATGAAATTCAAGTAGGCATAGTTAAGTTGAATAATTGGTTACATCAATTAGAAATTGATTTTAGTGTGCAGAATGTACAAGTGGAACATAAAATAACTTTTCTTAGATTATATCTAGAAGCCCATGCATAGACTTGATGTGAGAGCTACAACAAGGAACTTATGCTAGGGGGAAAACCATTGGTAGCTATATGGGAGGTATTCAAACTCAAAGACCTCCTCAAGTCATAACTTCAACTTCTTACCTTATTAACATGAACCAAATGAAAAGAACCAACAACACCTCTCTCTCTCTCTCTCTCTCTCTCTCTCTCTCTCTCTCTCTCTCTCTCCATGTATGTGGTACTTATGTGGATCCATTTTAGATTTATCAAGTTTAGAAACCCAAAATTTTCAATTATTTGGCCTAGAGCTAAAGGAGTTTTAGCTATGGTTCATTGGTGCAATTTTTATTATCTAACACAAAGTGACCCTTGAGTGAATCCATGAAGTTGGGTAACACTTTTTTGCTAGGGGGAGTGTGAATTTTTTTTTTTTCATACCCTTGATTGAGGTAATTTTAAGTACTCAATCAAGCCATTAAGACCTTGATCCAGTGATTAAATAATCCCTCAATCGAGCGTTCTTGATAGATGTAACAAAACATCGATTGAGGTGTTAGATTGGGTTAAGTAAAGCCTCGATCAAGCTACAGATCTCTATCAAGGTCCCTTTTCAATTAGCCATGAAGGCCTTTATCTCCATCGAGCTACTTTTATAAACCCATAAGGATCTCGATCAAGGGTTTAATTAACCCTTGATTGAAGTATTTTGAAAATCCATGTTAAGCTCTCAATCGAGATTTATAAAAACCCTCGATCGAGGGTTTAAAATCCATAAATCCAATCCCCTTGCTACAGGATTTTCTGCAGTTGCAACTTCCAAGGGGTGAAACCTTTTCATCTCTTTCCAATCTCATTGCTACATGATTTTCTGCAAATGCAACCTCCATGGGTTGAAACCTCTTCATTTCTTTCATCTTACATGGTAGATTTGATGCCAATGAATTTGTCAGTGAATCCTCTATTTAGTGACATATCATTTTTAGAGTTTCGATTTCATATTTATATTTTCATTTATTTTCTTTTATAACTTATAATTGAATTTATTTTTTCCACTTTTCCAAAGGCACTAGGAGAAAAAATAGTAGCATAAAAACTACATAACTAAAAGAATATAAAACATGTGGGGTCCCTGTGGATGTCTCCTCTTCAAAAGGGTAATTTTTATTTTTCATTTTATGTAAACAATAAGAAAAAAGTTGGAAAAGAAAGGTGTATAAAATGTGATTCAAATAGTAAATGGTTAGATTTGAAAAAAAAAAAAAAAATACAATCCCCTAACCCCCCCAAAAATAGGATCTACTATATTCTAGATTGTGCTTGTATATTTTATTTTTGAAAATTATACATTGAACATTGAATTAGTTGACTGGAACAAAAGTCACTCGTTAATTTAACCATAAATTTGCAAGGATAAGCATTTAGTTAAATGAAAATTTGACACTAATTTTTGAAAAAAATTATTGTTAGAAAGACAACATAATTCCCAAGAAATTGTTTTTTTTACTGCACATCAAAACTCACAAAGCTTATATGAGTTCTAAGGGCTTCAATTTAACAAATGTGTAAAATTTCAATTTTTTCATAAACACATTATACTAAAAGTTTACCCATATTCATGTATTCACCCCCTTACTAGTCCCACTTTTTATCTTCCAAATTCCAAAGAATCAATCATTTGAGAGTAACTATGTAAATCCATTTTGGATCACCTTGGATGACTTGGAAGCTACCATGCAAGAAATTTCAAAGGATAAAGTTTAGAAATAAACCTTGAGAAATCAATCTCCTAGCACTGATATTAACCAAGGGTTTATCGAACAAGTTACTCCCAATGGGAGTGCTCCCAAAATGATAACCAACTTTTAAGTGAATCACTATGCTTAAATCTTCATATAATATTCTTAGTAGTGAATAAACATTTCATCTAAATAGCATGTTTCCTAAGACAAAAATCCAAGACAAAAATGCAGGTGCATACCATATTTTTCATAAGATGATATATCTTGTAAGTTTCAGAAAGCGTAGAGTGGGAAAGGGCCTTAGGGTTGGAGGATTACTTTATTAAAATCAAGTATGAAAAGGCCTATGATATGGTGGAATTGCCATGTGTCCTAGCAATGTTGAGAGCTTTAGGATTTGGGTTCTTCATTCTCAATATCATAAAAATGTGGTTGTAAAGGCCTTTCCATTAGTAGATCCAATTCTAAGAGGTGAAATTGTTTCAATTCATTAGTAGGGAAACTCATTAGTTTCATCACTATCATTAGTTTCATCACCATATCTTTGAGCCAAGGAATCCACAACTAACCTATTATATCGAAAGGTGTAATTGGACATTCTCAAAGGCATACCTCTATCAAAAGCCTAATGATGGGTAATTAGTGCATGGCCACTTTGCATGTGTTTTTTTTTTACCATACATGAAAAACAAGCCTACATGAAGAACAGGCCTACTGGGAGAACATGTTACTCTTCTTAGCACATTTTGTCTTTCTTCGATCTCACCTATTCAATGGCACAAAAATTAAGCTATAGGTGGAGTCCTTGCTCAATTACAAACTAGTTGGCATCTCAGAATTGAATGCGGGTCCAATTAGAAAAATTGGTTAAATTCCTATGTTTTCCTTTTTCTTTCAAAGCCTTACCCATTAATTCTTGAGGGGTGGTGGTACAAAGTGTGTATAAGAATATTGATAAATGGGTCCCGAGGCCTTTAGCAAATGTGGATAAATTCTATATTTGTACTAAAATTCCGGTAGCAACATAAGTTTACTATTCCTCTTATCTAATTTCCTCTAACTTGTGCTATCAACATATTGAAAAATTCATAAAAAAAATCTATGGTCCAAAAATGGTAATGGTAAAGGTTTCCACATGAGGGTCGGTTGGAAGCTCTCTTGGATGCATTGTGATATGGGAGCTTTGGATATCATTAAAGAAAGAACTTAGGCTTAGGATCTCTATGGAAAATGGTTTGTGACGGTCATAAGTGGGAATGAGCCTGGGAAGCTACTCCTTGGACATGAAATCTATGAAGGAACCCTCTTAAGACCCAAAAAAAAAAAAAAAAACATGGCAATGTGTTTCTTCTTAGTTTTTATATGTCATTATTATGCAAGTAAAAACATGGCAATGTGTTCCTTTTTAGTTTTTGTTTTTATATGTTACCATTATGCTAGCAAAATCATTTTAGTTTTTATATTTCACCATTATGGAAGTAAAATATATTGGTATTCTTTTCTCTTAAGCCAATAAAAAACATGACACGTCAATGTGTTACTTTTTAGTCTTTATATGTCACCATTATGAAAGTAAAATTTATTGGTATCCGTTTTT
>JASDQU010688613.1:26768-38927 GCA_032191745.1 Picea mariana
TCTCTCTCTCTCTCTCCATGTATGTGGTACTTATGTGGATCCATTTTAGATTTATCAAGTTTAGAAACCCAAAATTTTCAATTATTTGGCCTAGAGCTAAAGGAGTTTTAGCTATGGTTCATTGGTGCAATTTTTATTATCTAACACAAAGTGACCCTTGAGTGAATCCATGAAGTTGGGTAACACTTTTTTGCTAGGGGGAGTGTGAATTTTTTTTTTTTCATACCCTTGATTGAGGTAATTTTAAGTACTCAATCAAGCCATTAAGACCTTGATCCAGTGATTAAATAATCCCTCAATCGAGCGTTCTTGATAGATGTAACAAAACATCGATTGAGGTGTTAGATTGGGTTAAGTAAAGCCTCGATCAAGCTACAGATCTCTATCAAGGTCCCTTTTCAATTAGCCATGAAGGCCTTTATCTCCATCGAGCTACTTTTATAAACCCATAAGGATCTCGATCAAGGGTTTAATTAACCCTTGATTGAAGTATTTTGAAAATCCATGTTAAGCTCTCAATCGAGATTTATAAAAACCCTCGATCGAGGGTTTAAAATCCATAAATCCAATCCCCTTGCTACAGGATTTTCTGCAGTTGCAACTTCCAAGGGGTGAAACCTTTTCATCTCTTTCCAATCTCATTGCTACATGATTTTCTGCAAATGCAACCTCCATGGGTTGAAACCTCTTCATTTCTTTCATCTTACATGGTAGATTTGATGCCAATGAATTTGTCAGTGAATCCTCTATTTAGTGACATATCATTTTTAGAGTTTCGATTTCATATTTATATTTTCATTTATTTTCTTTTATAACTTATAATTGAATTTATTTTTTCCACTTTTCCAAAGGCACTAGGAGAAAAAATAGTAGCATAAAAACTACATAACTAAAAGAATATAAAACATGTGGGGTCCCTGTGGATGTCTCCTCTTCAAAAGGGTAATTTTTATTTTTCATTTTATGTAAACAATAAGAAAAAAGTTGGAAAAGAAAGGTGTATAAAATGTGATTCAAATAGTAAATGGTTAGATTTGAAAAAAAAAAAAAAAATACAATCCCCTAACCCCCCCAAAAATAGGATCTACTATATTCTAGATTGTGCTTGTATATTTTATTTTTGAAAATTATACATTGAACATTGAATTAGTTGACTGGAACAAAAGTCACTCGTTAATTTAACCATAAATTTGCAAGGATAAGCATTTAGTTAAATGAAAATTTGACACTAATTTTTGAAAAAAATTATTGTTAGAAAGACAACATAATTCCCAAGAAATTGTTTTTTTTACTGCACATCAAAACTCACAAAGCTTATATGAGTTCTAAGGGCTTCAATTTAACAAATGTGTAAAATTTCAATTTTTTCATAAACACATTATACTAAAAGTTTACCCATATTCATGTATTCACCCCCTTACTAGTCCCACTTTTTATCTTCCAAATTCCAAAGAATCAATCATTTGAGAGTAACTATGTAAATCCATTTTGGATCACCTTGGATGACTTGGAAGCTACCATGCAAGAAATTTCAAAGGATAAAGTTTAGAAATAAACCTTGAGAAATCAATCTCCTAGCACTGATATTAACCAAGGGTTTATCGAACAAGTTACTCCCAATGGGAGTGCTCCCAAAATGATAACCAACTTTTAAGTGAATCACTATGCTTAAATCTTCATATAATATTCTTAGTAGTGAATAAACATTTCATCTAAATAGCATGTTTCCTAAGACAAAAATCCAAGACAAAAATGCAGGTGCATACCATATTTTTCATAAGATGATATATCTTGTAAGTTTCAGAAAGCGTAGAGTGGGAAAGGGCCTTAGGGTTGGAGGATTACTTTATTAAAATCAAGTATGAAAAGGCCTATGATATGGTGGAATTGCCATGTGTCCTAGCAATGTTGAGAGCTTTAGGATTTGGGTTCTTCATTCTCAATATCATAAAAATGTGGTTGTAAAGGCCTTTCCATTAGTAGATCCAATTCTAAGAGGTGAAATTGTTTCAATTCATTAGTAGGGAAACTCATTAGTTTCATCACTATCATTAGTTTCATCACCATATCTTTGAGCCAAGGAATCCACAACTAACCTATTATATCGAAAGGTGTAATTGGACATTCTCAAAGGCATACCTCTATCAAAAGCCTAATGATGGGTAATTAGTGCATGGCCACTTTGCATGTGTTTTTTTTTTACCATACATGAAAAACAAGCCTACATGAAGAACAGGCCTACTGGGAGAACATGTTACTCTTCTTAGCACATTTTGTCTTTCTTCGATCTCACCTATTCAATGGCACAAAAATTAAGCTATAGGTGGAGTCCTTGCTCAATTACAAACTAGTTGGCATCTCAGAATTGAATGCGGGTCCAATTAGAAAAATTGGTTAAATTCCTATGTTTTCCTTTTTCTTTCAAAGCCTTACCCATTAATTCTTGAGGGGTGGTGGTACAAAGTGTGTATAAGAATATTGATAAATGGGTCCCGAGGCCTTTAGCAAATGTGGATAAATTCTATATTTGTACTAAAATTCCGGTAGCAACATAAGTTTACTATTCCTCTTATCTAATTTCCTCTAACTTGTGCTATCAACATATTGAAAAATTCATAAAAAAAATCTATGGTCCAAAAATGGTAATGGTAAAGGTTTCCACATGAGGGTCGGTTGGAAGCTCTCTTGGATGCATTGTGATATGGGAGCTTTGGATATCATTAAAGAAAGAACTTAGGCTTAGGATCTCTATGGAAAATGGTTTGTGACGGTCATAAGTGGGAATGAGCCTGGGAAGCTACTCCTTGGACATGAAATCTATGAAGGAACCCTCTTAAGACCCAAAAAAAAAAAAAAAAACATGGCAATGTGTTTCTTCTTAGTTTTTATATGTCATTATTATGCAAGTAAAAACATGGCAATGTGTTCCTTTTTAGTTTTTGTTTTTATATGTTACCATTATGCTAGCAAAATCATTTTAGTTTTTATATTTCACCATTATGGAAGTAAAATATATTGGTATTCTTTTCTCTTAAGCCAATAAAAAACATGACACGTCAATGTGTTACTTTTTAGTCTTTATATGTCACCATTATGAAAGTAAAATTTATTGGTATCCGTTTTTAAAGTATTTATAAGAGTTTAGAGGCCATTAAGTCTTTTTAAATGAGGAGAGATCTCTCCCTTAGAAACAACCAATATTTTTATGATCATTTTGACGTTGATCCCCTTTACCCTTACATAAGGGAAATAACTTGGAAAAATTGTCCTGGTTCTCATCCTTCAAACTGTTTAAGAGAGACATTTAATTAACGAAGTATTTAGTGGACAATTAGATGAATGAGTGGCTCCCTTGGCTAGAGGTTAGGAAAAAGTTTAATTTTTCCATTATAAACAAGTATATAGAAATGGTGTTGAACCTTATTTCATAGGATCTATTCTTTATGTTGTGCCTTCTATAACCTCAGTCTTGGTGGAAACACAAAATTGGGTCATGTTACAACCCTTACCAAGTATAATCTATTCCTTGACTAAAATGGCTTTGCTTTAATCTTTAGCTAGAATGCAGGTTGAACAAAGTATAGCCAGTGAAACCTAAACAAAAGATTTGGTTGTATAATATGAAAAAATTCTACAATCTAATCTTAGAGTAAAATAAAACCATGTTTTCCTACTTTTAAACTATGGTATGTTTTTCAATTGGGCAAAAGGCTCTCTTACCTGGAATTCCAAACTCTCAATTCCCTTGCTATGAGCAAATCAGTACTTTGAAAGACATGTTTTGGTGTTCATGTCCACTAGTTGAGTCTATGTGGGCCTAAGTGGGTTGCTTATGATAATCCCATCTCTCATATTCCACATGGAAAGTTGTTTTGTTAACAGAATGATTTCCTTGGAGCCACATCATTTAACTCAACCCATACAATTTTTCAAATTGAGTTTCTATACTTTATTTGGAAAATGCATAGTGATGTGATTTGTAGTAACAAAGTCCCAAATAGTCTCTTGTCACGATAGTGCACTGACATATGCTAGTTTGTCCTTGTGTATCATTGTGCAAACACACAAGATGCATATTCAAATGCACCATTTACAATAGCTTTCAGAATTTTGGAGTGAAACCCAAATTTGTACGATGAGTTGAGAGACACCTAGTCGTTCTCGACCTTTTAACTTAGTTAAACCATAATGGTAGTCATCAATTAGGTAGACAAGCTTGAGAGAGGTAACAAAATGGTCATAGTGTACCTCTTTCCTAGACTAGCAATGACAAACAATTTTTATTTTTGGCCCTTAGTATCACTAAGGATCCAAAGCCTCCACAAACCATTATTGATGGGTTGGAGAATATAGCTAATGAGCTTCCCATAGTGACTTATTTTATAGCTTTTTATGTATATGGATTTATTCCTTGTGGCAAGTTGGACTTGGTTATTTTGTGTTATTTTCTTAATAGCTTTATGCGCTCTAATGTTTTGGCCTAAGATATCCTATTTTTGAGATTTTGATTTTTTTTTTTAATTATTCGTAGTGGTTGCATGTGTAACTTGGAGTTTTTTATTATATTAAAGAGATTTTTTAATTTTTTATTAATAGTCAAAAGATCATCATTGTCAAATAAAATTTAATGTTATCAATACTTATCGCTCACTAGATGGTCAAAATTTATTAGAAATAAGAAAACATGAAAAAATATATCTGTTAGCAATTAATTAAACAACTAGTCATCCTGGTAGTTGATAGAGATAAGTGTGCAGTAAATGCACCAACTGCATCAACTTAAGTAAATTCTTGGAAGAAAGAGAAACGTCTAGAAGAAGTAATTCTGGCCATTGATCTTGAAACCAATCAATGGTGCAACTCATCTCACCATTGTATAAATACCCATTCCTGTAATTCCATAGACAAGTCGATTGTGTGTTCTCTCGTGTCTCTATTTTCTATGTTTGGGTGATTTCTCTGATTTGGTATCAGAGCGAGGTGAGGACCTGAGGCAGCCGATTGTAAGCTCCTCTGCTTGCAAAGTGTTGTGAAATCTATGAAATTTCGTGAGTGTTGTGTGACGTGCGTTGACCTATGTAAGAGAGTTGTGAGGTCTGAGAGTTATGAGGGTCGTAAGAGACAAAAGAGTGTTGAGGGCCATCGATGTTGTTTTGTAAAAGAGTTGTGAGCCAGAGAGGGCCATTAGACAGTTGAAGCGTTGAGACAAAGTTTTCGTCTCCGTTGTGCGTTGAGGAGGCTAGGTGACCTACATACACCAGGACTTTGTTGTTGTTGACCCAATTCCAGAACAACATACTCAGGTTATGTGGCTGAGAGGGCTGATCTAGAGGGCCAATCCAAGTTTTGTTGACTTGAGAAAGAAGCATGGACATGTAAGGGAATTGTTGTATGTGGTAAGAAACTTCATTATGCCATGATCAATTGTCATTATTTGTGTTTGTTGTTTTGATAGCAAGTTAATTTCGTGTAAAGAAGAAATTTTGTAGTGGAAGAAATTAGGTGGTTTGGTATTCCATCTCCTGATGTAGGAAGGAAGATTTCCAGAAGGGAAGAATGGTTGGCTCTGGTCCCTGCATACGAATCTGTAGAGGAGTTGCATACGAATCCATAGAGGAGTTGTATGGTAGAGAAACTCTGCATGGTAAAGGAGTTGTATGTAGATAGTGATATAAATATTGTCTTTTTTATGGCCTAATTTCTTTGGTATGACTTGAGTAAAAGTTGAATTCATCTTTTATGGTTGTGGTAATTTTGGAAAACTTCAGAAAATAAAAGTAATTTTGTTTTATGGTGGTGCTAACTTTGGTGCTGGATTTGAGTGGAAAGTGATTTTGGTTGAATTGAGTGGGAAGTTAATTTTAACCTATCATATATTGAACAATATAATTGAAGTATTAAAAAAAAGAGGGTGACATGAAAAAAATGGTGATGGTGTGTTAACCTAAAAAGTGTTTATTTGTGAGGGTTCAACATGTTTATGTTGTGAAGATGAGATGTTATATAAATATTTTGATTGGGATCACGGTTTGAATTATTGATTAGTATAGAGTTTCTCCATTGGGTTTAAAAGATTAGATCATTTTGAAGAGATTTTAGTGTTTTAAAGATGACAAATATCATAGCGGATTCATATATAAATGAATCAAATAAGTTAGATGGGGAAAATTATGTCAATTGAAATTTTAAGTTGTAGACGTTGATGGAAGGATACAATGTTTGGTCGATTGCATGTGGAGACAAAGAAGAACCAGTTGCACCGACAACATCAGTTTAGGATTGGGAGCAGTGAGAGACTAAAGTGAAGGTGCTCTTGAGGATGTTCGTCAAGGACGATATCATCCCACACATTAGAGAATACAAAAAATCCCATGAAACTTGGGAGACACTTAAAGGTTTGTATGAGACGACAAACACAAACCATGTATTATTTTTGAAGAGTAAGCTTCTTTCAATTAAGATGGAGGAGAATGAAAATATCAGTAACTTTCTTTCTAGAATCAATGAGTTGAAAGATAAGCTAGGAGATATTGGTGAGAAGATTTCTAGTACTAGCCTGGTCACGGACACATTAAATGGCATGTTGGATGAATATCAAATGTTCTGCAAGAGGAGGAGCGCAGAAAGAATCTCAATATCATATATCACAATTCATATATGCAATTGGTGGTGAAAGGGAAACAACCCTACAAATGAAAGCCATGGAGGATAAATATAAAAGGAAATCCACATACAAAACCAGATCATGGCAGGGCACCACCAAGCACAAACACAAATGTGAAGAAGAATGAAGGATGCTTCTACTATGGTAAGTTTGGACATTATGTGAAATATTGTAGGACAAGGAAGTTTAATGAGTCCAAATATAACAAACATTCATGAAATATTGTTGATAAAGGTGCGAGAGTATGTGATGATCTCAAAAATCTCAAGTTGTTTGTTTCTGATGTTTCTTTATCAGTAGACACTCATGATGTTAATGCCTTGTTTATTGATTCTGGTGCTTCAATTCATATGTCATGGCATAGGAATTGGTTTGATGCGTATCATGAAAACATTAATGATGTTCATAAGATCTATCTAGGAGATGAAAGGTCACATGAAATTAAAGGGTATGAATATGTATCTGTAACTTTACCTACTAGTGAGGTGAAACAAATCCATAATGTAAAGTATGTTCCAGGCATAAAGAAGAATTTAATTTTTGTATCCACCATTGCATATCAAGATCTAAAAGTTGAATTTGTTAAGTCACAATGTGTGGTGAAGGACATACAAGATCACTACAAAATCATTGCAAGAGGATCTAGAGTTGGAGGACTATATAAGCTTGATGTTACGAGGAGGGACCATCAAGTGTTGGCATCCACAACTATGTCAATGGAAGAGTTATGGCATCAAAGGTATGGACACCTAAACCATAATGATCTTATGATGCTTCAGAAGAAAGAAATGGTAGAAGGTATTCCAATGTTTAAGAGTGAAGTTGAATGTGAAGGATGTGCATTAGGAAAACAACATAGAGAAGAGTTTCCTATGCATATAGATAAAACAAAGCGAGAAATTCTTGAACTAGTGCACACTGATGTTTGTGGATCCATGCAAACTAGATCTTTTGGAGGAGCATATTATTTCCTTATCTGTATTGATGATAGAACTAGATACACTTGGGTCTATTTTATGAGAAAGAAAAGTGATGTCTTTGAATATTTTAAAGAATTCAAGAATATGGTTGAAAAGAAAATAGGAAGGAGCTTCAAGATTCTTAGGTCGGATAAAGGAGGGTAGTATACATCAGGGTCATTCATTAGTTATTGCAAAAATAATGGGATTCAACAATAGTTTACAGTGCCACATACTCCTTAGCAAAATGGAGTAACGGAGAGGAAAAATAGAACCTTGGTTGAATTTGCTCGCAGTATGATAAAAAGTAAAAATATTTCTAATGGTTTTTGGGCGAAAGCAATAAGCATTGTTGTATATCTAAAGAATAGGAGTCCTACAAACAATTTAGAGAACAAAACACCTTTTGAATCATTTTATGGATATAAACTAGAAGTGAGTCACTTGAGAATATTTGGTAGTAAAGCATTTGCACACATTCCAAAAGAAGATAGAAGAAAGCTTGATGCAAACGCAATCAAATGCATATTTATTGGTTATTGTATAGAATATAAAGCCTATAAAATTTTTGATCCTAACAATCATAAGTTGTTTGCAAGTAGACATGTGTTTTTTCATGAAAATGTAGATGAAGTACGAAAGGAATATCATTATGATGTATGGAATCTACCTAAAGAAAATAGGGAAAGTTTTAAAGAAGAAGAAGAACAAGTACAAGGAGAATCTTCGAGCATCGTAGATTCTACAAGTAGCCAGAGCACACCTAGAAGAGGTGAAGGAACTCCACAAAGAAGTGAAAAACTAAGGAGGACAACAAGACAATCTAAGAACCCGGTCAGGTATAAATACTATGCCTTAATAACTCAAGCTATGAATGTGGTATTGCCCTTAAATTATGAGCAAGCTAAATACCACAAAGAATGGATGGATGCCATGAAGGAAGAATATGATTCTATAATTAAAAATGAAACATGGGAATTGACAGAATTGCCTGAGAACAAAACCCCCATAGGATCGAAATGGTTATTCAAATATAAATTTAATGTTGATGGTAGTATAGACAAATACAAATATAGATTGGTTGCCAAGGGTTATTCACAGAAAGAAGGGATAGGTTATGAAGACACTTTTTCTCCTATAGTAAAAATGAATACTATTATATTAATGATTGCATTGGCTACCAAGTATAATTGGAAGTTGCATCAGTTAGATGTCAAGTCAGCGTTTTTGAATGGAGAATTAAAAGAAGCTTTTTATCTTGTTCAGCGAGAGGGGTTTGTAAAGAAAGGACAAGAACATTTTGTATGCAAGTTGAAGGAAGCTTTATATGGACTTAAACATGCACCTAGGTCTTGGTATGGGAAAATTGATACAATTTTCTTTCAACAAAGTTTATAAAAAATAAAAGTGTCCCAATTTGTATATCAAGAGAGATAGAAATGGTCAAATTGCTTTGATTTCTCTATATCTGGATGATCTTATCATAACAGAAAGTGCTACTGGGTTGATTGAAGAGATCAAAAGAAAGTTTTCACAATAGTTTGAAATGAAGGATCTTGGACATTTACATTATTGATTAGGTCTTGAAGTATGGAGAGAAAATGGTAAGACCTTAATCACACAAAGAAAATATACAAAGGAGGTACTCAAGAGGTTTAATATGAACACATGTAAGCCATTATCTACTCCATTAGAAAAAAATGTTAAGCTCAACAATAATGATGAATCAAAAGAAGTGGATGGTACTTTGTATCGACAATTGGTGGGAAGTCTAAATTATCTCACCACAACCAGGGTAGATATTGCATATTCAGTTAACATTCTTAGCCAATTTATGGCTAAGCCTCATGAGAATCACTGGAAAGATGCAAAGAGAGTTCTATGATATTTGAAAGGGACAATCGATTTTGGTATTGAGTATACTAATGATTTTGATGTTGAGTTGGTAGGTTTCTCAGACTTTGATTGGGTAGGCGATCCAGATGGCAGGAAGTCTACTACAAGATATGCATTTAGTATTGGATCAGGGATCATTTCCTGGAGCAATAAAAAACAACCAATTATTTCTTTGTCATCCACTGAAGCTGAGTACAAAGCATTATGCACTGCCACCCGTGAAGCAATTTGGCTAAGGAGGATACTTGAAGATATTGGAGAAAAGAAAAAATTACCAACAATCATTCAATGTGACAACCAAAGTTCCATCAAACTGGCAAACAACCCAGTGTATCATGCTAGGTCAAAGCATATTGAGACACGTTGTCATTTTGTAAGAGAAAAAATACAGTCAAATGAAATTGATGTATTGTATTGCAGCACAAATGATAATGCTGCAAATATATTTACAAAACCTCTTGGAAAGGCTAAGTTTGTAATATGTAGAGATAAGATAGGTGTTGTAAAAGTTGTCTAATTAAGGGGGAGTGTTAGAAATTGATTAAACAACTAGTCAACCTGACAGTTGATAGAGATAAGCTTGCAGTAAATGCACGGACTGCACCAACTCTAGTAAATTCTTGGAAGAACAAGAAACTTTTGGAAGAAGTAATTCCAACAATTGATCTTGAAACCAATCAACGATGCAACTCATCTCACCATTGTATAAATACTCATTCCTGTATTGACATAGACAAGTCAATTGTGTATTCTCTCGTGTCTATGTTTGTTGTGTTAAGATTAATATTTGAATATAATAAAGTTTTTGATAATGCAAAGTTAAATAAAAAAATAAAAACTTAGTTCATAAATGGATACATTTTTAGGTGAGTTTATTTTTAGAATTTTTGATAATATAGTTCATAAAAAAAATATTCCAAAACCCATAAGGAAAATGTTTTATGATAAAATTTTACATAAATTAAATTCAATTATAACTTTTAGAAAAAATCCTACCAAATGTGAGTAAGGATTAAGCAAAATAAAACCATTTTTACATATATTCATATATGAACATGGACTTCACTTTCTTTTCTAAATTATATTGCAATTCCAAATAAGAAAATATCGATGTTTAAACCATTGTAATTTAGTAGAAATAATTGTATTTAATTCTTTTAATAAATTTATAAGATAATATTAATTATTTTGTTAAGTTGATGTACTTTGTAAAAAAAATGTTTAAATCGATATAATTGAGTGAAAATAAATTTATTTAATTATTTTAATAAATTTATAAAAAAATTAATGTTTAAATTAATATAATTTATAATTTAGTGAAAAAATTTTTATTTAATTATTTTAATAAATTCATAAAATAATATTAATTATTATATTAAAAAATTATTTTAGGTTTATAATTTATATAAAAAATTAAAATGAAATAAATTATTTAATATTAAAAATAATAATAATCTTTTGCTTTTAATGATTTATTTAATATTAAAAATAATAATAATAATTTTCTTTTAATATAATTTTAGGAACAATGAATGTATGCCTTTTGACCGTTGAGAAATTTAACATTAAATAAATCATTTAATATTAAAAATAATAGCAATTTGTTGCTTATAAGATAATTTTAGGAACAATGAATGTATACCTTTTGACCGTTGAGAAATCTCAGCATTAAATAAATCATGTTTATTTACCGGAAGGGATGATGAGCAAATAAAGCCACCAAGTAACTTTATAGTCTTTGACAAAACAGTGGCAAGTGAGATGATGTATCCATTTTGTCTTTGTATACCAACCCACGTGACCTATTGAAAGTAATCATGCCTTACAGATATTTTAAATATTAAAATATTTAAAAAGTAATTTTGTCAGATTCACTTATATACACATTCAAATATCATATGGGTCCACGTAGTCCCTAACGTCGTCTCTTGTTATGTTATCGGACATTAGAATGAAACGTAATTGGGAATTGGTTGACTGCCTCGAGTAATAAAGTCCCCAAAGATTAATCATTAAAAAAATGTTGTCCTCTTATCTGCACAAGTTCGCCGCGAGCCACCTTTAATTCAACTGAAGGGTGACTTAAAGAAGAAGCAGAACAAAACATCTATGCAAACTGGCGAGCATATATGCACGTATCGCCAATTGATCAAACCAAAACGGAAGTAGCTCCGAATATGCACGTACCAGAACAAACTGACTTATTCCTCTTAATTCTCTTCTCTTGATGTTGCAACTAGGCTACAATTTATTAGTTGTTACGTAAAACCTTTTTTATTTGTTAAAATTTGACGGGTAATGTAGGATCTCTATTGAAATGAGATGAGATAGCGGAGTAACAGAGCGTATCATAATTCAAGCACAGAATTAAAAATACAGAGATTTACTTGGTTCACCTAAACATTGGGTTTTTATTTTTTTTGAATCTTTCCCGGAAACAAACTATTCAAATTGGAAAAAATGGCGGTTTTGAGTTTTTGGGGGAGGGAGGTTTTTTTTGGAGAAAGGTGGTATTCCATACCCCCTTGAGGTGGTAAGTGGTAATGGGAGGGGGGTCCAAAATCACCTGGAGGTGACAAGTGTCCCTCCCAATACCACTTATTGGACCCCACCCCCCTCTGTTAAAGTTCAAAAAGCACA
>JASDQU010688614.1:6171-26334 GCA_032191745.1 Picea mariana
GGTCTCCTCGAGACCAGATTGCAAGGTGTTGAAGCGAGCTTCCAGGTCTTGTCTACGAGTATGGGCCATGAGGATGGGTGAACTAAAAAGGAGCGGGCGGGGTCAAAGAGTTTGTCGAAAAATGATATGGATGAATGTGATAAGGGAGAAGAGATGAATCCAATGGAATGGGTCTCAAATAATGGTGAAAAAATTTCCAGACTTTTGTTTTACACCTGCAGAGTTATGCTCTGGTCTGAAGAATACTACAGTGATGAAATCCCCAAATGATTAACTAGTAAGAAAAGTGTAGTGATTTGGCAACCCGAACACAGTTGCACGACAACAGATATTGTCTATTTTAATTTGTTTATGTTTCTGTCCCCCAAGGGTTAGGTATTCAACGGTTCTACAGACAAGGGTTTTCCCTATGCTGTATCTCTCTGATATACGTGCGAGGTCCAACAATAGTACTTGGCCCAATATCTTAGGGAATTAACTAAGGAGGATAGACCATACCCTTAGCCATATTACTTGACTACCCAGGTACTAGAGAGTATCTTCCCAAGTGCGACCGATTGGTTTATCTAAAGAGGGCTTTAGGAAATCTAGGCCGATTCGTACACAGGTGTTGTCTGATGCGCTACCACTCGAAGGGGTACCAACAGGGGTTACAAGAGTGGCCAACAGATGTGCGCTTAAGGACCACTTGTATTTCCTGTGTGTATGAATCCCTCAACTATAGCTCTATGCGTGTAATGATAGATCTCTGCGGCTTAAAGACGATGGAATATGTCTCTACCCTGAAAAAAATTTCCCACAATTTCTACCAATGAAAGTGCTATGATACCGCTTGTAATATACCATATATAAAAAGTGTGCAGAACAGAAATAAAATGCTAGAAATGGTAGAATAACAGTAATATAACCAACATAATCTCCACAATAACATAGAAATGATATAAGAACAACAACATAAATAACACTTTGATTCAGAAAGAAATGTTCACGGGCCTCTTTGAGGGGGCAACCTCCAGTCGAGTAGCACTTTGTTACAATAATCTCCAAGGTAGGGTTTTCATACCCTCGACCCTTATTTATAATAAATATGTCTATCAAGAGAAGCATCTAGAGGAAGATCCTTCTAGAAGTAGAAGCTTCTATTAGGTATTCTTACATCCACCTTATTCTATTTTATTGAAAGGCCTTATTAATATTAACCTTTATTACATCCGAATATATTGCTCTACCTATGTGTGGGTTAGGACCCTAATAGTAGTAGAGATTTCTCATCTAGACTAGAGTGCCTGCTGTACTCCCTGGAGCATGATCTCAATCTGGCTATACATTTGTTCCTGCTTCGCTTCCTGCTTCGCTTCCTTCTTTGCTTCCTGCTTCGCTTCCTGCTTCTCTATTATTTCCTTTGAAGCATCATTGACCGCTGCAACAATGAAATCAAAGTCATCCAACGTGAGGGCAGTTCGCATATTAGTTATAGGGGTTCTTGGATTCTTTCTGGAGGAAGAATTCAAAGGTGAAACCTTCCTTTTCTTGGATGAGTCTGCTTCGTCCCTGGGTTGTGGTACTTTGACTTGCTGTTGCTTCGATTTTGCACCTTCTTCATCCTCACGTTCTTCATCTGGCATAAGGGAATCCATCCTTACAGATCCGCTATCTATATCCTGAACTTCTTCGGGTTTCTTCATCTCCTTTGTCTTCTTTATTCTATTGGGCCGAGGTGTATCTTGTGCAGCTTCTGGGCTGTCGACATCTAAAATTTTTGTGGGGTCTGCTGAAACAAGAAGGTCCACCAACCACTGCTTAGTGATCTCTTCCAGGTCTTCTTCTGTCAGCTTATAGTAGGAATGGAGCTGTTCTTGTTTCTCATCAGCGTGAGGGGTTAGGTATATAAAATGGCGGTCTGTGTTGAACTTCATCAGAGGTCGAAACCTCTATAAATTGCTCAGGGTTATGTGAGGTTCACTCCTTATGGCTTCTTTCAGTTGATTTTAATATACGTGGAAAATGGCAATCGATTGCCATTGCTTGCTCATGTCATTCGAGTACCACAAGGTATTGAACTTCACAGCTAGTGGCTCAAAAGGGTCAAGGTCCAAGAAAGTTGCACCTTCTGGTAGCTCCCATGCAACAAAGGCGATCAGTATCAGGAGCTAGCTAAAATGGAATTCGTGCCCCTGATCCTGAGCTTCTTTGCAATCAATCTCCAGTTGATTCACCAGGTACTTCGCCCAGTTCATCTGTAGTCCCTCTACGCACTTTCCTGCGAGGTTAACTACAAAGCTTGATACTTGTGTTGGTCAATTCTTATGTACCAGCTTCCCTGCGATTAGTCTGCATGGGAGGCGCATTGTGCCACTTTCAATAGAAGCTACCTTGTAGCCTCTCGCGCCTTTCTCAACATCGCCATAGGCCTCTTTTATCTTATGCGCAAGAGCATGGTCTGTGGTATTTCTAGGATAATACTCATGGGGTTCAGGGCCCTGCATGCTAATCCTAGTGATCCTATTGATCAACATCATATCAATAGTTATGCGACGGTCTAACCACATGTATCCTTTGTGGTAACTTGCTAGCAGTAAATTTACACAAGCATTCACCTCCTGGTGTCTACTAAAGTGCGGTACTTTCATAACATTTAGCATAGTAGACTGTATAACATAGGTAGGTATAACATATATTTCATTATTCTTATCAGATCTATTCATATCAAACATTCTTTCATCTAACAATGCCCTAGTTTTCAAGCTAGGACAAAATCTATCAAGCATGCCTAAATCCATACTTTAGAAACAAAAATTTTCACTTCTTTTACTTCTATAGATTACAAAGCTTCCATATCTAAGAAATTTTAACTATTCTTACCTTTATCAGAGCACAAAGCTTACAAATATTACCTCTTTATATAGATCTGACTTAGAAACTTCCATTTTAACCTTTATTAGAGCACAAAGCATTCAGATTTGACTTCTTTTCTTCAGATCTGTCCTTCCTTCTTCAGCACAGAGATTTTCAGATCAAGTGGATCACTGCGCACTAGGGCACAGGTCCATGCACAAAGCTTTTACAATTTCAGGATGGACTTTCTGCACAAAGCTTCTTATTCCTCAGTTCCCAGCAATCACACTTTTGGTCCCGACAACAGAACCATTTATTGGCATAGGGGTAGACCCAGGGTTCAACGCTTCAACAACGCACCAAAAAAACCCTAACTACTGACCCTTTTGATAACACCTGTGAAGTAGATGAAGTCTCACCCGAGGTAGAGGCAGGGGTGGTTGCAAGAATCAGGTGTCTGCAACCTTAGCTGGGACACAGATCTATGATTCTAACACTTAGCAAACACTTTAGCATAGATCATTCATCAGTATTTAACCCTCATGGCATTCCACATATGGCACAGAGCACCGCAACATTCACTTAGATCTAGGTTAAGTTAGCACTTAGCAACAACAAAATAGGTCTAGCTCTCAACACTTTCATATATGTCAGATCTACATCCATACATCTAAGAAGCACAAAGCAAAGTAGATCTATCTAAGTATATCATATCAAAGCACATAGCATAATCATATCAAAACACAACACATGGAAAGAGACAATCACATTAGGTCAAGGCACCGAGCACAACACACAGGTTTACCATGGTTCACCCCCACCCTGGGGCTACGTCCACAAAGTCTTCTTCTTCTTTATTAGCTTTGGTCAATCTGATTACAACACAAAGCTCAAACTTGTACTCCGCATAAGACAAGATATCTGCACGCACCTCGCTAGATCCTCCTTCCTCGAGTAGATCTAGCATAGAGCCTTCTTACAATCCATGCACTCAACACTTACAACACTTGCACTCAGCTCTGCAAGTCAATCACACAGTATACACAAAGGCTTTACTAGCACTTAGCTTATCTGCCTCTTTTACATTGCCTAGCTACTTATTTATACTTTACAAAATAGGCCTAAACATGGGTAAACCCATGGGTCGACATCCCATACCCATTACATTATCCCCAAAAACCTAAAAAGGACCCAAGAAAGGGGTCTATCTTCCATGATCCCCACTTCGCGTTGCACTCTATCTTTGACAAGTTGTTGAAGTTCCAAAAACGGTCAAATATGACCAAGTGTTTCCTCAAACTTGGTCAAGGGCCAACAAATAGCATCCAAATGCTTCTCATCCAGCTCATTTATCTGCTATAGGCTGGCCTTCTATGCTGCAGTCAAGTCTAGATTGACTGTTGATGCAGTTCTTAGGGTTTTGATTTCGAATTCAATGGGAAAAACATGGCTCTTCCCATATACTAGTTCATAAGGAGAAAAACCAGTTGTGTTCCCCCAAGTGGTTTGATAAGCCCATAGATATTCATGCAATCTATCAGACCAATCCCTATGATGTTCCCTCACTATCTTAGTAAGAATAGCTTCTATTACTTTGTTTGTACTTTCCACCTGTCCATTTCCTTGGGGATGGTATGGAGAAGCTGTTCTATGCAAAACATGATATTTACTAAGTAGGGCTTCAAACTTGTGATATGTGAAAGGTGGTCCCCCATCAGTTACTAATTCTCTAGGAACTTCAAACCTAACAAAGATATCTGCAAACAAAAAAGCTAAGACAACTTCTTCTGAGGCCTTGATGAGTGCTTTTGCCTCAACCCACTTGGTCATGTAATCTGTGCAGACCAATATATAGACTTTCTGATTAGAAGGTGGTTTAATGGGCCCTACAAAATCTATGGCCCATCTCTCAAAAGGCTCTAACACTACTTGGGGATGGAGAGGCATCTCATCCCTATGATTTGGCTAACCCATGCGTTGACAATTGTCACAGGCTTGGACATACTTCCTTGCATCTTGAAATATTGTGGGCCAGAAATAGCCCATCCTCAAAATTTTATGCCCAGTCCTTTTATCAGAAAAATGAACCCCATAAAGGCCATCATGGAAAGCTTTAAGCAGATCATAAACTTCATCATCTCTCACACATCTTCTGATTTCTTGATCAAGTCATGAGTAGAAAAGGTACCCCCCTATCCAACTATACCGATCACTCTTCTGAATAATCTTCCTTCTTTCTCGGGGAGATAGATGTGGAGGTACCTTCCCTGCAACCAAATAATTGGCAATGTATGCATACCAAGGTGATTGAGCAGATACTGCAAACAAATGTTCATCTAGAAAATCGACAGGTGAATTATCATAATTTATATTCAATCTTGAGAGAAAATCAACAACCACATTTTCTTTCCTTGGTCTATCTACTATAGTGATGTCAAATTCTTGTAGTAATAACAAACATCTTGTTACCCGGGTGTTAGTAATAGGTTTATTCATCAAATATTTAACTGTTGAATGATCAATATGAATAAAAGTAGAATAACTTGTGAGATAATGCCTGAATTTATTGATCGCATAAACTACTGCGAAGAATTCTCTTTCTGTAACTGTATAATTTTACTCAGCAGAAGCCAAGTTCTTGCTGATATAGTAGATAGCATAGGGATCTTTGTCCTCCTATTGCCCTAACATTGCACCAATTGAAGTATTAGAGGCATATGAAGAAATGTGAAATGGCAGAGCCCAATTGGGCCCTCTCAAAATGGGAGCTGTGGACAATTTTTGTTTCAGATCTGCAAAAGACAATTCACACTTGTCAGTCCAACTAAAGTCAACATCTTTTGTTAATAGAAAAAATAAGGGAGAGGCAAGTTTTGAATTTTTTTTAATGAATCTCCTGTAATATCCAGCATGCCCTAAAAATCTTCTTACCTCCTTCTGAGTTGATGGAGTTGGAATGTCCAAAATTACCTGGATTTTGGCTGGGTCTACCTAAATTCCTTCATAAGAAATGAAGTGTCCCAAGACCACACCTTCGTTCATCATCATATCACACTTTTATGTACTAAGAGAAAGATGAGACTGTATGCATATTTTGAGTACTTTTTCTATATTAGCTAAAGCTTCATCGAAATTAGTACCATAAGGTGTAAAGTCATCCATGAATATTTCCATACAGTCATTCACCATATCAGAGAAAATACCAATTATAGCTCTCTGGAAAGTGGTTGGTGCATTACACAAGCCAAATGGGAGAACCTTGTAGGAAAATGTACCCCAAGGGCTGGTAAAGGTGGTATTATTTTGGTCATGTGGAGCAATGGTTATCTAGTTATAGCCACTAAATCCATCTAGAAAAGAAAAAAACTTTTTCCCAGATAGGTTGTCTAGAACCTGATCAATAAATGGCAGAGGGAAATGATCCTTCTATATGGCCTTATTTAGGGATCTATAGTCCACACACACTCTCCATTTACCATTATTTTTAGGAACAATAACCAACTGTGAAACCCACTTGTTCTCTGATATAGGGTAGATGAATCTTGCATTAAGAAGTTTATGGAGTTCTTCTTTAACAATCTCTTTAAGATTAGGGTTCATTCTCCTTTGGGGTTGGAAAATGGGTCGAAATTATTCCTTAATGTATATATGGTGGTTGCATAGTTCAGAGGAAATTCCTTTCATATCCATGTAATTCCAGGCAAATGCCTCTTTATGTTCAATCAATAACTTCATCAAATGTTTAGTTTCAGTAGAAGATAAATCATGATTTATGTCCAGGGTTTTTCCAGGTTTGATTTCTACAACGATTATCTTACAACTTAATTTAGGAAATAATTCAGCTGTTTCAACATCTGCTGTTGCAGCTGAATTAACTTGATTTACAATAGTTTCAGAGAACATCTTTGGGCTCACTCCTTCTCGGGCAGTAGGGTCGAAGATTCGACTCAATTAGTGGTACGTGTTTGGTGTAACAATAGAGGGGTCACTGATAAATATATTTATTATCTCATCCTCTGTCTCATCTTTGAAACTCAGAGATTTTCCTATGGTTAGCACAGGCAGAGCGCTTTCATCCTCAATGTCCATCCATAAATAATTTTCAGGTTCCACACTGGGTGTAGCATGAGGATAAATGGTAAGGTTCTTGGTATCATAACCATCAGAGATGGTCATTGAACCATATCTACAGCCAATGAAGGCATCAACTGTAGCTAACTATGGTCTTCCTATAATTAGAGGGTGCACCCCCAAATGGGTTTTAGGTTGCAATACGAAAAAATCAATAGGATACTCCCATGAATCAACTGAAATAGCTAGATCATCGATTACTCCTTCTAGTTTGATAGTAGAACGATCAACTAATTCTAAAACAATAGGAGTAGGTCGGACTTGTGTACTGAGTTGCAACAATTGTGTCGTTTCAATTGGAATAATATTAATTGTTGTCCCTAAATCAACTAACACATTGGGAATAAATGTCTGTCCGATTTTAATAGTGACTGTAATGTTTCCTGGGTCACCATATTTAATAGGTGGGGTTTTGCCTAACATCAGTTCTGACAATTCTCCCACTACATGTACTGTGAGGGGGTCCCTAGGTTTCCTTCCAGGATTTTTGATACAGAGGTCTCTCACAGTCTTCGCATAAATAGGGACATCTATAATCGCTTACAATAGTGGAATGTTAACATACAGATTTTTTAACTCTGCTAAGAGATTGAAGGATGATAATTCCATAGTTTTGGTAATTTCTAATCTTTCAGGGAATGGAGGGTCTGCTAATTCTATGATAGGTTTGTCAATTTACTCTGTATCGGCAGATGGTTTTTCTCCTGATTCCTTGTCTAATTATGAAGATGGATCATCTTCAATTATTTGCTCGACTGTTCTCCTTGATCTCAATTTTATCTCATTACAAGGCTTAGGGGTAATAGACAGAGTTGGACCATTGTGTATATCAATATTCTGAAGGACATTATTATTTGGATTTGGGTTAGGTTACACAGGCATCTGAGGTCGTAAGGGAGGATTGTTCTGTGGGGCTTGGGAGGTAACTGCAGTTGTTGCTGTTGGTACTAGGGTTGGAACTATTGTTGATAGGGGTTTTGTTGGTGAGGGTTTCTCCAATACGGGTTCCATTGCCCATAATGATTCTGTTGTTGGGGAATAGGTACCCATGCATTGGGATCTTGATAAGGGGGTGACATATGATTTGGAGGGGGGCATTCATCTGACCATATTGAAGCTGATTATTCACATTATTCCAATAATTAAGTGTTGCAGGAGAGAAATGAGGGTTTATACCTTGACCTCGTGGCTTCCATTGTCTCCTCTGTGTTATTATATAGGCAACCTCTGCTTCCTCATTAGTCACCTTCATTGATGATTTTACACCTGGTAGGGAGGGACATTTGTCACTGGCATGATCTAATTCACAAATAAGACATACCTGGACACTGTTCAATGGGCACTCCCTTGGTGGATGTTTGTCTCTGCATTTCAAACAGAAAATGGACAATGCACGATCTGATTCTGCTTGTTTCTGTTTGATCTGCAGAGTATCAATTTGTGAAGCAAAAGAGTTAATCATTTCTGTTTTGAAATCTTCTAACAAATTACCTATTTCTGCTCTTGGTTCCCCTCCATTGTCTGATTTCTGTACCCTTGAACAAGTGGCATCCCTGGTAGTTGGCTTATTCCTTGTAGATCCTCGAGAGAATATCTTACAAATATTTACAATGTCTTCATAGGATTCCTTAGATATATCTCCCTTGCCAAGCATATTCAACATATCTAAACAATCATCTCTAACTCCTTTTAGAAAAATAGTTTTGAGAATGTCCTTACTCACATCTGGATGTCCAGACCTTTGTAGATTATACTAGAGTCGCTACACTAAATATTCAAGGGTCTCATTCTCCTTCTGAGACATCCTAAACAGTTCCTCTCTTCATTCCCTCGTTTGATAGTAGTCTTGGTATTTTTTCAGGAAAAGATGCCTCATTTGTCCCCATGTTGAAATATTCTCTCCTCCAAGGCTCATGAACCATCTTAATGAGTTCCCTTCAATGTAGCTGGAAACAATTTAAGATTCTGCACAGTGGTAGTGTAGTCATAGCTTCTACACAGAATATCAAATTCAAACAGAAACTCATCTGGATCCTCAGTAGATAATCCATGGAAATTTGGCAGGGCTGAGAGAGGTATGTTTTTCATAGGATCCATCCCCCATGTGGGAATATTAATAATAGGAAAGACCAGGGTAGAGATAGTATTTTCATCATTTACCTAACCTTCATTGTTCACTAGATCCTCACGATGGATATATTCTTCATTATCTCCTTGATTTTACATATGTTCTCTTTCTCTCCACTCAATACGAAAAGCGTCCTAGTCCTCTTTAGTGACTATCTGTCCGTTGATCTGATAAATAGCTTCTTCTGGCATTTCCCTACTCTAAGCTACACTTTCTTGATCTTCAATATTCTCCAGTGTTGTGTGCTGATTTGTTGGTGACAAATATTCATCTTTAGCCCCTAATGAAAATGATGTTTCAAAATGGGGTAGTTATTATGTCTGAGGAATATGTCTTCTTGGAGGATTTGAATGGAGAAAGATAGATCCCAAAGAAGAATCTGCTCTGGCTATAATCTCATCAACAAAGGTTGGCCTTCCCAGTGCAGTATTCCTTCCACCACGTCCTCTGGTACCTATAGGGTTAGTATTTTTGGGGATACATCCTCTTGTTCCTCGATTCATGCAGACTACTCATTCCTAAGAAACGAAAACTAATGTGCTTACAAGAATCTATAATTATCTTCCCCGATAATTCCGCCAAAATGTTGGGCACTTTAATTGTATAAATAAATAGATAATTAAGGTGTTCAATATAAATTGTCAAACATAGGGAAGTTTTGTTATTGTAAGATAATTGTGCATAGTCTATGCTAGATTATGAAAGAAACACTAATCAAATTGTAGTAAGGTAAACTAAAGGAAAGAAAACTAAAAAGATGAACACTAACACAAGTTGCTGACACAGCTGGAGTTCTAATCTATTGTTGCAGAATTGAATCACACTTGCATAATTGAAATCTAATTTGATGAGTGTATAAGAATCCTAGATTATCTAATCTATTCTAATTTTCTATTTTCCTCTTGCAAAAGGAAATTTTGTGCTAATTGCCGAAAGGAAGTCTACTTAATTGCAGAAAGGGAAATTCACACTTCTATTTACTTTTGCTTGAAAACAAAGTTTTAATCTAGTGCAGAAAATGAATTAACTCTCAAAGAAATTCTCCATCAGTATTCAACAATTTATTCTAACTCTCATGAGACACACTGATGCGCATTTAACAGAAAGGGACTGAACTGTAACAACAAAGGTATTCTAGAAATGCATAAGCAGATAAATCACACAATTGTAAATAGTCAAAGCAGTTATTCTAAAACTCACAACAGAGGGGAATCTGTGAGGAAGGTGGGCCCTTTCCTTCTCACTGAATCCACTCGAAAAAGACTATAGTAGGTTAAATAAAATCAATTCACTTCTTTATTAACTTGCAAAAATATTTAGATACAATATGCTTCGCTTCACTCTCTGTTCCACAACTAATCTTCGGTACCAATGATTACAAAATATCTTCATTTAAAGACAGAGTCATTCAATTAAAATAGATTCAGAACAACCTTGAGAATCTGATATTCTAAAGCTGTTCGTATGATACAAAATATCTGTCATCTTCACAAAATCTAGAAAAAGAATCTTGATCACCAGTGTGAGCCAAAACATGTAACAACCTTGAGGATCGATCTCCAGGATTCAGATTTGAACAATATACCAGCTTCCAGGATCGGTGGGCATCTTTTGCATCAAGTGTAACATCTTCCAAGATCGGTGGGCATCTATTGCAGCAAGTGCAACAACTTCCAGGAAAGGTGCGCAGTTGTTGTAGTCATGTAACAACATGCAGAACTGGCGCACAACTGTAGTAGCTGGTGTAACAACATCAATCTTTCTTCAAGACTTGGTTGTTCTACATATTTTTATCATTAGTTGAACATTCATGGGTAAAATATGAGAAACGCTACCAATCAAACATATGAAGTAAATAAGAATATAAAAGAAAGATCAATGATTCATACCTTGGGAAAAAGGGTCTTAACAAACATTATAGTAGGCATTTAGCATAGAAATGATAAGGTTGAATGAGAAAAAGATATAGTGAAAAAAGGGACATTTATGGGTCCTAACATGGTGTAGCTCCAAAAATATTTATCTTAAGATAACACATTCCAATGATGTGGGCCTTGAATGCATTCCAATGAAAATAATGGGCCTTAACTGATCTCAATTCCGCTATGTTCATTGAAAATCAATTAGTCTATTTTTGAATCAACTAAATCTAGGTTAAGATTGGATAGTTCAATGTTTTTAAGTAATGAACCCACAAAATTGAAGTGGATTTTGTATTTGAACTTTGGTTTTGGTGATATAATCCCTCCACCATCAATTTACTTGGATTCCCCTTAGGTGCTAAGATGGTTGCGTTGATTGTAGGATTTCCAAATTGGTAGTGAAATGAAGCATAAAGTGAGTTTGGTACCTCCCAAGAAATATCTTTCCAAGTCCATGAGACCATTACCTCCTTTCTGAACCATTTGATCTAATCTAACGATGGTAGACTAAAATGTGGTGAACTCTTTTGAATTGGGTAACTAATAGTTTTGTTTCATCATTTTGAGAGAGATATGTGACTTCAAGGTTAACCTCATTGATTTAACATGGCTCTCCCCCCTAGCTAAGATATTGTAACATTGTCGCTTTTAATCCTAGTTTTAGTGATCATGTATAATGTAAATACGATATATGGTCATGGGCCAAAGAGATGTAATATGTAAACATTGTATATTGAAATAATAAAATAAATGTATCGTCAAATGTAGACAAACACAGATAGAGTCATGGGGGCTAAGTTTTCACAAGAGGCGGGGGGGTGTCTAAGGGGGAATTATTCATGTTTGTTATCCCCATGCCACTTTCTAAAATTATTATTTTATATAAACCTTATATTTTTCTTTTGAGTGTATCAAAGCCCCAATCATTGAATACATGTAAGAGGGTTGGGTGAAAAGCCTCTTCACATAGTTATTGAGAACATTGGGCTGAGTACAATCAATATTGGGGAATGTGAGAGTCAACATGCATGGGTAAAAAGGTAAATTTGAATGGGTACTATAGTCAATTTTTATAGCCAGTATTTGGAGCAGCAAGCATGATTCAGAATGGATCATTATATAATTTTTCATCTATCACAATGCTTTCATAGTGGAAAAAATTGGAGGAATTGACTTGCAGGGATATTTTAGTGGCAAGTCCCAGTGTGGAAGATTGGGGTCCGAAACATTTCGGGGCCATTTTGAGTCATCAAACAAATTTTTTTATGGTTAAAACTTTCCTAACATAGCTATGACCCTGTGAATCTATTCTACACATCGAGACCTTTCCAATGGTGCAACAAACATGTCAATCAGAGCTTGTATGCAAACGTTATTCCTCCCACAAGTTAACCTACCATGTTGACCACCATGGTATGAGAGGATTCCATGTCAGTCCCCATTAATCATGCATATGGGGCTATCCACATATGCAATTTCAAGAATATTCTAGAAGGTTCAAAACCCTATCACGATTGAGGGTTGAGGAAGTAAAAAACCTACCCCTAGATGGCTATYGGGCTATGTTAAATACCGAGCCACTAGGAGGAGAAGGAATTCCATTCTATGTTATTGTATTTTGTTCCATAGTAGAGTAGAACAACTAGGAGTGGGAAATTAGAGAGAATAACATAGGAGGTTATTGTTCTGTAGTATCCTAATAGGACACAGGTCTCAAGTAACTCCATATAGAGTGCCTTGTCCTTTGTACTTGTATTATTTTCATACCAGAGAAAACAAAGCAGAGGAGTCTCACCTTATAGTTAGGTTTTCTCCCGTAATGGTTTCCCAGAACAAATATTTGTGTTAGTTTTTTGATGGTGTGTGATTGTATTTTATTGTTCTCTATTTTCCGCATTTTATCTATTTCATGAATAAGCAGAAAATCAATAACTAAATATTCTGGAATCTAAAGGAATTTAACCTTCATAGGTAGATTTCAATTTTATTTATAAAATATGTTGTGACGAATTGTTCCAGTGAAATATCCACAACAATTTACAGATCAAAGAGGGGAGAAAGTGATAAAACTCAAGGGAAGCCATAGTGGGTTTTGTGGGCATCTTGATGGAGCTGTAATTTCATGAAGAAGCAGGTTGTTAGGCTTGTAGAGTGAGATTGTTGTGCAAAGAAAATGAGTTGTTGTTGAGAGTTTCCTATAGAGACTATAAGTCCCTAGAGTCCCCAACAAGAGATATTCATATACAATCTATGTTGGAACCCTAGAGGGAAGGGGGGTAGCATGAGGGACTATGTAGTAGACAAGGGGATGCCATTCCTTAGGTTGTGTAGGTTGAGGGAAAAAGAGCTAGTGGATTGGGATGGTTGTAGGAAACTAGCTTGTTGTGAGTGGACATTAGACACCCTTAGGAGACACTCTCTCTTCTAGAATTACAACCCCATCTAGAGGGATATTTTCTACTGATATTTGAAGAAACAAATATATGGTTGGGTGAAATGTCTGTCCTTTGTAGCTGATTGTGCATTTGATTAAAAAACATAGGGTTTTTTATTTTTTTTGTTTTTTTATCTTTGTTCAATATTTTTATTTATGGGTTTAAATTGGTGTGCATAAACTCTATGTTTTTTGGTAGTCATATGTTGTTTTGCATATGTTTAATGTTGGCATGTTTACAGGTAGAGTTGTTGGCAGCCAATTCAATTTTTTCAAGTGCCCTATAAGCTGCCTACACCTTTTTCTTCTGAACTTCAAATTATCGTCGCATTTTGCAAATAAACGATATTTTCTTTCTTTGTGACAATTTGCAAATGGGTTTCCATTTAGTTTTCACGACTGAAATCTTGAAAACTCCTCCATCGTTATTTGAACTGTCATAATCTTCTCATTGATTTTTTGAGTGGCACTTTACCTTTGGTTTATCATGTGGTTGAAAAGATTTTTCAAACTATGCCTATTCGAACGTTTTTATTTTGATTGTGCAATCTGATTTTATTGAACTGGTAAGGCATTGAGCATGAAAATTTATTGTTTGGGACCTGCCTAGTCATTCGATTGCATAGGGGTCATGGTTTTATTTTGTGTTTATATGATGTGATCCTTATTGTTATAGTTCTTGCCTTGTCGATTTTATGAAATCGATTGTCACCATGATTTAAAACCTTTGATCAAAATGTGTGATTATGCAATGGCATATATTTAACTTTGGGTTTGAATTTATATTGAACGTTCATGGTTTCAAACAATGCAATGGCGCATTGGTATATCATCCATCGTTTAATTCTTGGGTTGGCCGAATATTATGGTTTGAATGATGTTATGATTGATTGAATAGCGCTGTACTTTGCCATTACTATGTTGCATGGTGGTGAAAATCCCACCACCCTCGCACGCACATATTAATTTGCCTCCCCTTTCATCGTTCGCAGCTGTTAGCCCAAACGATTTTTCTCCTGTGTATTGTTTTGTTCAATCCAAACCCTACCATGCACCCTCACCATGGACCCGGTCGTGAGGGCTGAACCCAATGGTTGCTAGGCATTGTTGATGTTCGACGGTGCTTACAGTGACCTTGAAGAGTTTGGATGGCTTTCGTTCATACAGAAGTTTGATGGTTTTAACCCTTGCATGGATCGACAATTTGCATTAACCTTTGACGGCTGCCGCACCAAGTTTGGGGATGTGCAATTAGAAATTGACAAGCAATTTCTCAATTTAGCTACTGGTCTGCCTGCTACTGAACAGAAATGGTCAAAAAATTGCAAAGTGGAAGATGTCCCGTGGACATTGCTCTTCCAGTCTCGAAAGGTGAACTCCTGTGACAAAGGTTTACCCGCGAACGACAAAGGTTTACCTGCGAACATGATCAAGCAACGTTGGCACGACTTGCTGATGATAACCAAGCAGTTTATCACCTGCGAGGGTCGGTATGGGTTCATTTTCTTATACCATATCCGTTTACTCATGGTTTTCATGGGATATGAACTTAATATTCCTTATTACTTGCATAGGAGTCTGTTCAAAATGTCTAAAAGATACAAACGGAACCAGGCCAATAGGAGCCTTTTTCACTTTGGGTTAATTAAAATGCTTGTTGTTTATCAGTTGGGGTTACACCGAGACTATTGGAATGATTTTCTTAATCGCAATAATTTTGAGGACTCAAGCCCACCACAGGTTGACAAACCTGTGGTGAGCGAGAGCAAGTCTGTACCCCCTGTGCCTTACAGTGCTCTGTTACCTAAACCCCTACCCGACTCACCTATTGACCTACCCAGCTCTGTCACCAAGGATGTGGAAAATGTTAAACCCGTGGCTAAAAGGCCTAAATCCAAACCTACTGCGAATTCCAAAGGCAAAAAGAATGTCCGATTAATCTCTCGCATGGCAAGAAACAAACCGAGACCTACTGTCAACCCTGACCCTATCATGGTGAGTGAAGATTCTGACTCAGAGGTGGAACGTTACCTGGCAAGTGAGTATCCCTATTCGAAAGGTCTGTGTGACAAACCCTCATACGACTTTGTGAAAAACCTACCACCTTGCTTGCAAAATGATCCTAATTATCCAGGCATTAAATGCCTCGTGAAAAATCCAGTGACTCATCAAAACCCCCTCCTGCTCTATCTCAACCAGCTGCTCCACCATGTGATCAGTGTGGCTCGTGGTTAGAAAGGTATTACCTTGATGTGCCAATGCTACAGTCCAAAATTCATGCTCTGGAGGATCAAGTTGCAAGGTTCACCAGTCAAAAGGCTAAATTGCAATCCACTGATAAGAAACAGCGAACAACAGGTTCTATTTTGTTCAAAAATGTGGAGTTGGCTACAGCGGTCGTCAATTCAAAATTGGCATAGCTCGAGCAACCTCACTGGTATGACTATCACCTGTTTATATGAAAAACTCGTAGCTCTATTTACAGCATGGATTTGCTTTGACACATAAGCATGCATTATATGCATAATTTTGTTTTGATTAATCGAATGTCGTTTTCCCAGTTTAGTTTTGATTGGATTTATCTTTGATTCGATTAATCATGGGATGGATTTGATTGCTTCGATTTGGCTTGTGTTGGATACTCTGTTGCTTATTGAAGTTGTTAATATCTTTTCTAAACATAGGTTGTTTCTGGTATTTCAAATTCGAACACAGTCAATGTTTCGATTCGAATTGGTTATATTCTATACGATATGGTTGGCAATAATGGTTAATTGTTATGATTTTATATTCCATGTTTTTTTTTTACCAATTCGAATACCATTCTGTTAATGCATAACTAAATTGCGAATAGATACGAACCATAATTGTTATACCCAACCAACCGATTCGCATTGTTTGACCGTGTTATCAGTTCGATTCATATTGCAACAAATATATTGTTTAAATTTAATTTGGGAAACAAAAGTGATTATGCCCAGGATTCCGATTTGTTTCTATATTTGACTCAGTCACGATTTGTTTCGATGGTTGTGATCATTATTTTGATCCTGTATGTTGACTGTGTAACGCTCAGCTATCGGAGTCTATGGCAAAGTTTGGTTGATGCTGTTATGCATGTTTCATTTTGACTATAATCATAACAACCTTTCCATATTGGCATTTGATTAAAACAATATAAATCTTATGCACATTGTTACAGTCGTAACAAATCGGTTATGATTGTGTTCGATTATGATTATATTCGATTACATCATATCTTATACGATATGATTCACTATTAATTTCATTTGATATGAAACAGTTTGGTTACTATTTGACCCGATTTTATGGCAACTAAAAAAAACAGAGCATCCTTACCCTGTTTCGATTGCATCTCTGTCGATTTTGTTTAATTTGAATGATAAATTTACTTGAACCATTAGTGATTCGTTTTTTGAAAGCAAATTAAATTGGATTATTTAAAAAAAAAAAGATTTCATTTGATCCCTATCTGATCCTGTATGCTATTTTAGACTAGCTACAGAATCAGATGATTCTGTAGCTGAGTCTGTAGGATCAAATTTTTATTATTTTGTTGATGAAATATCTTTCTAACTTGATATTTTCGGTCTATTGCAGGTAAATTCGAAATTGTAGTAGAGTTATTGAGCAGTTAGGGGATATTTCAAAGATTTCACTTGCATTTTGATTTCCTAGTTTAGTTGATTTTGGGATATATCCCAGATTATGTAAAACATTTTGATATTATCCACAGGGATGTTTTACCCTGTGGAGAGACTTATATATACTTATGATTTTTGTAATAAGGTTCATCCTCATTCGTGGGAGAACAAGGATATGAAGTTCTAATACAAACTGAAGCAGAATTTGGTGTTTTGTCATAGCTTTAGCTTCTCATTATATCAATATTTTGTTTCATGTTGTGTATATCAATTTGTATCTGGTTAATGACTACTTTAGATATCTTAATCATGTGCAAATGATATAATTTTAATCACTGTAATTCATATTTGGTTTCTTCCAAATATATAAAAGACATAACAATTGTTAATTCAGTTTGTGAATGATAGGTTTATCTTCTTCATTGATTGAATTATCAAATATAAGTTTTTGCATAGCAGGTTTCCCTTATTGCAGAGATTTATACAGTCTTATAGTTATTATGATTTTTTTTATGTCTTGTTTGTCCTGTAAACCCCTCAAAGAGCAGCACAGCTAATCATTTATGAGAAGCTTTGGGACTAACCGGTGCGAGTTTCCTTCCTCCGACCAGATTCAGAGTCATCACACATAGGACAAATTAGGAGCGCTTCCGGGTCAGTTAGTCTTTTCCTTGCCGTTTTTATCAAGTAGTTTAGTTTAGAAATAATTTTAATTAGATTTATATTAGATTGTTTAATTTCAGTAATTATATTAGATCGTTTAATTTCAGTAGTTTTATTTCTTTTTCATAAAATATAAAAATAAAAAAACATATCTTGCTGTCTTAGGGCAGAAAACACATGAGTTTTGCAGGTTTTAATTAAATCTGTAGGTTGTTTATAGTGTACATTTGTGAATAAGTAATATTGCAGCTGGTAATTAGATAGTTGATTTGAGTTATTATAATAGTAATTAGTTGATTGTATATAATAGTTAGAATAGTTATATTTAGTTTTAGTTTATTTAGTAGTTTGTTTTAATTAGATTAGTGTAATAGTTAGTTTGTTCGTTTTTAGTTAATTAGTTTATTGTTAGTTAGTTTAGTTTCTTTTATTTAGTTTTAGTTAGATTGTTTTAGTTAGTTTTAGTTAGTTTTATTTGTTCTAATTAGTTTAGTTAGTTTAGATTAGTTTTCTCTTTGGTTTTCTTAAAAGACCTTAGAGCGGCCAATGGAGCCGTTAAACTCGTCAGGGTGGTCCATTCCAAATGGCTTGGGTTATTTAGACAACCCCGGACCGGTTCCACTCTCTCAGTTGACGGACAGTCAATTTCGCCCATCAACAAGAGTGTGTTTGTCATTGATGGAAAGAACAACAACCATGATGGCAGGTTTACAAATAGAGTGTACATGGAAAGAAAAACCGCCAACATCGAGGACACAGAAGAACAAGGTCGACAAGCTGAGAAGGAATAGCACAACATTGCATGTAGAGCGTAAGTGGGCACTAGGGCCGAGGTGAATTCCATTACCAAATATCAGGAGAGATAACATTCCCAGAAATGCAGATGAGGTCCAAGTCATCAAGGCTCACAGAAGGATCAAAGGTTGTGGCCTTTGACACTTAGAGATTTGAGAAAGCCAAATCTCAAGAGGAGGAGCGACAGTGGCCATTGGATCACCAATCTAGAATACACGATGGCCATTAGATCAGAGTAAAGATAGAAGGAATGCGCAAAGGAGGATATTAGACCTCAGTCACTAGATTGAAGTGTGAAGGAATAGTAGCCGTTAGATCTAGTATAACTGTGAAGAGGATAATGGGAAAAATCCATCCTCCAACTCCACGAAATACGAAGTCACAAAATAATATGGGTCGTTGGATCCAAAGGACACGTGGTGAGAGATCAAAATTTCAGTGACTCACGATCTGGAGAAGTCAAATGTGAGATTTGTAGGAAATCACGATATGTGAAGTCACAAAATGATATGGGTCATATGATCACCAAGGATTTGGACCGTTGATCTGATATGAAGTCATAGTCAATGATATTGATCGCAGTCATCGATCAGAGAGAGAGACCTCGATTGTTGATCTGATATGAATTCATTTCAGAGCTTCATATATCAAGAGTTTGGAGGCAATTCACAGTAGGATTTAGCGATATGACAAATCATGAAGAACGCTTTTGCTTGACCCCTGATCATAGCTTGTGGTCACATCAAAGGAAGAGAAGTGAAGGAGCTAGTGCTGCTAGGCTCCATTTCAGAGTTTTGCGTATCGCGAGTTTGGAAGAAAATCACAGCAGGAGGTCGCGATATGAGAAATCGCGAACCACCCTCATGCTTGGCCCCTGATCATAGCTTGTGGTCACATCAGAGGAAGAGAAGTGAAGGAGCTAGCACTGCTAGGCTCCATTTCAGAGTTTCACGTATAGTGAGTTTGGAAGCAACTCACAACAAGAGGTCACGATATGAGAAATCGTGAAGCACCCTCATGCTTGGCCCTTGATCACATCTACTGGTCACATCAACGAGAGAGAAGGGAAGCAGCTAGCGGTGAAAAGGTCCATTTTGGAGTTTCGTGAGTCAGGAAAATCAAGGTGACTCACAGTTGATCACCCGAAATGCGAAATCACGAAATGACTATTGGTTAGGAATACGGTCACCATCGATTGGCATGTGAAAGGAAGTTTAAGTTAGCTAGAGAGGTAGTGGGGGGGCCCAGAGGGCCCATAGTGATAATAGTGGAGGTCATTCAATGTAAGGTGGAAAATAGTTTCCCACAATGTCTTCCAAGGAAAGTGCTCGGATACCACTTGTTAAAAGCCTGAATAGATCTACAAATATAATCACCACAAATACTGAATACACAATAGATCCACAAAGCAAGATAGAAGAAACCACACTTTATTATTACCAAACCCTTGAGGTAGGGCAACACCATACAATGGATCCTATTATGGAAGGGATCCTCTCCGGTTCACTTGCCTCTTCGAGGGGGCATCCTCCCATGGAGATACAACTCACAATACAATACTTCTCTTCATGTTTCATTACATTGCTTGAA
>JASDQU010688616.1:14177-25955 GCA_032191745.1 Picea mariana
ATTATTGTAATAGAGCTCTGCTCTGCTAGAGGTTTCCCCCTTGAAGAGGCAAGTGAACATTGCTATCAGTAATCAAAGTGCTCTTTCTAGTATTATTCTGGTATTATTTTGGTATTGTTCTGGTTATATCATTGTTTCTCTGCCATTTATAGCTAAATATTTATGTTTTGCATATTAATTTATATCTGGAATATTACATTTTATTTATGTCACCTTGTGTCCATTAGTTGTAATTGTACCTCCTAGTCTCCTATATATACCAAGGATACCTTTTCATTTGGAATCATCTTGTATTTGTAAATTTATGTGGGGTATAAGGAGGTTGCTCCCTCAAAGAGGCTTATTATATGAAATTATCTCTTTTTCAAGGTATTGAGTACTTACTCTCAAGTTTTTTTATGCTATTTTGATATTTGGTTCTTAACACAATGTCTATAATAGTCACCTGGGTCTCCTGAAAGGAATGGAAGGGGCTAACTCCTCCTCTCCACTTGAAGTCTGAAATGTTGACTGTTGCTCCTCGTTCTCTGTTGTAGTGTCCCTAATTCGAACCCTTTGTAATTCTACATATAGGCTAGTGAGTCATTGGTACTAATGGCTCATGTAATGTATATATAGGATGGTGATATTTTGGCACCTGGTTTTTGGTGTTACATGCATCTAAGTAAGTGTGCAAAGAATTGTTATCAAAGACAAGGTGCACACATTTTGTGTCTGGCACGCACTTGGGTAAATGATCCCATTGTCCCATGTTGCACGCACTTGGGTAAATGCATGGTAATGAAATGGAAGTGGGCAGAGTTGAGTTATATATATATGACTTTATATGTATTGAGTTTGGAGAGCCTTTGTGAGTATGAGGTTGGTGAGATAGGATGCAGATAGGTGAGTGAGCCTATTCATGTAAGTATACTTAGTTATTAATATAATATTTGCATTGTTGCACACAGATAGACTCAGAAGAAAAGAGATGGGGGGATTAGTTCACCAGAAAACGGAAAAGGGGGTGAGACTTATGTCTTGGGGAATATTTTATAATATTTTCGAAAAAGTGTAACGTTGGAGAATTGTTTTATCCTAAGTTCATTAGGGTAGGGAATGGTTCAACAATGGGCTTAAATTTACTTATAAAGGTGACAAGCGTCAAGTGGAAGGCATGCAATATATATTTTTGGCATTAGTGTATTTTTTTGGGGGGGTTAAATTATTATCTAGTATTCAGAGGAGGAATCATTTTTTCAATATCTCGTGAGAAGAAGCGGGTTGGACTGTATGGAAAATTTGATTATTACCTTTTCTGCAGTGAGAAGCTTTTAAGGAGTTGTGGGGATGTAACTAATGTTTTGGCTATTGAGTAGGTGGGTTGTTAGGCCCGTGAGAAAATTTATCTAGGTGAGAGATTGGTTGTTGAGGAAACGATTGCCAGGCCTGTGATCATACTCTCCAAGTGAGATTTTTATTGAGAATTGTTCCTTGGTGCATTGAGCATTATATACCTGGCTTAGAGACTTCTTGTACAACCTGTTGCTAGTAACCCTATTAAGTCAAGTGGGGAAGCCGAGGGAATGGTGAGTAGAGAAGGGGTACACTTCCTTGGGTGTGACAGGTGTGTGGGGAATGAGAGGTTGTGGGCTAGTTACAATAGTGGGCACCTTGGAATAATAAATTTTGTTGAGTATCAGACCTTATCCTATCACTATGAACCCTTTTTCCCTAGTGGATTTAATTCCAAACTCGGGGGTGATCTGTTGTTGAAAGCTTATGAGAAATAGAGTCTATGGATGGGAGGAACATCTGCATTATGTGCATAGTTGGTGACTTTCATAAAATATAAGTTTTTCTTATGTTCTTGTCATGTTTACTGTGTGCATATTTATCTATGTTTGAAATGGGTTAATTCTTGTATGTTATCACATATAAGTAATTGTTTGTATTTTTTTTAATGCTACTTGTGCATGCAAGTATGGTGCTTATAGCCTGTATTTGTAGTTGTGCATGGATATGATAGTCATTGATAGTATTTCTTGTTAAAGTTAATCTTGTAATTTTGGGCATGAATCTTCAAAAGAGGATTGGGTGGCTGGGTGCGTAGGAGTGCATCCTATGTGCACAAGAGTCTAGAATTTGTGTGTGTGTTCAAGGAAATAGAATTCACACATAGCAAGATCATACCTAGAATATGATGCCAAGGATGTTATGCACACAGTTGTACTGAGTGATCAATATGTTGATTTGTGCAAATATTTGAGTTACTTTTGTTGTTTAAAGTTGTGTTAAAAAGGATAAAGTTTCTTCCATTGTTATAAGTTGTTTGGTGTGACTTAAGCTTGGGTTGAGCACGTTGCTTCAGGTTAAACTATGCGAAATTGTGTCAGAGTAGAATATACGTAGTGTATTTTGGAATAATATTGTTCAGTAACAAGTTGGATGATGTTACATTGTGGTTTTCAGAGCAATGTCAAAGTGTATTATGGAGTAGCATGGCCTAGCTTGGGTGGATGGGGATGTTACATTTTGGTATTAGAGTAGTTTTTAGTTTATATTGTGTGGTGTTTCCAAGCCTGGGAGGCTGGGAATGTTACATTCTAGTATCAGAGTAATTGGTTCAACACTGGACTTGTATGGGCTAGAGTTCAACAAAAGTTGCAGAACTCTAGTTTTAACACTAATCCTGCATGGGATGAATTTGGAATTTCATCATGGCTTGGTGCACATTAAGTAATAATGTGCAGGTGTTCATGCTAAATTCTCGATATTGCATAGTATGACACTAGAACTACACAATAAATAGTGGTGCATGGGTATGCACACTAAATGTGTGGGACTACACATAACAAAGTTGTGGTTCATGTTCTTTACTGATAAGCGATGTACAAGTTAAAAATTGGCATCACGCATTGGTGTGTGTTGGATACCAGTGCACACATGGGCTTCAAAAGGAAGGATTATGATAATATGGTGCATAGTTTTCATAAATTTGTTTCATGAATTCATTTAACAAATCTTGGTGTCTGCACATTTTACATAATTATCAGTGATTAGAGAAGGACATAATTAGTGTGGAAGGTCAAAAACATGGAAGATGCACAGAGGACTTACAGTCTTGATGGTGAATTCAAAGATCTGTATGTTGGTTTGGGTGTTGATGGTACATAATCGAAGGAAGAGCACATGAATTTAGTTGAAATCATAAAGGGACTGTAGAAAGATTTCCATATCTATTAAGTTGATATTGATAGGATTATGAGAGCCAAGGAGCATTACGATGACTTCAATGTCAAATTGATACATATCCTGGAAAGAATAGAAAAGAAAATGGATAAAGAGACAGAGTTGAGTAGGTCAAGAAGTCGTAGGTCTCATGATGAGAAAATAAGATAAGCAAGAAGTATTGACAAGCATCAACCTCACTCACTAAAACATTATTTTAGGAAAGCGTGGAGTAGCTTGAGTCCATCTCTTGTCAGAAAGAATAAGAGAAGGACTAGGGTGGACGAGCTAGAAGGAGAAATGAATAAGATTAAGCCTCCTACCTTTTACAGGGAGAAAAAGAAGGATGAAGATGCAGATACTTCGTTGTTGGGTATGAGGAAATACTTCTAGCTGCATAATTATTCTGCGCAGGTAGAAGGGAGAACTGTTATCTGTCAGTTAAAAGGAAAGGAATCAATGTGGTGGGATCAATATGTATAAGTGCATTACATTGATGAGAATAAAGTGACTTGGAGGGAGTTCAAGAGGTATTTCCTAAATAAATACTTAACCAAATGGTATTATGATAGGAAAATAAAGGATTTCTTTGAACTCAAGCTTGGGAGCATGACCATAGACGAGTATGAAAGAGAATTCTTTGAGATGTTGAAGTATGTCGCATTCTTCAAGGATGAGGAAGTTAATATTCAGAGGCAACTGAGTTAGTTTCCCTCATTCATATGTGACAAGATACAATATGATGACCCTAAGACATTGGAAGAAACCATAAGGTGCGCTAAGTGTCTTTATGAGCAAAAAATGTCAATACCTATTTTCCAAAAGGATTGGGAACACAAGATGAGAATTAAAGTGGAACAGAGGAAGAAGGGGGATAAGCCACCACTTTTCATAAATACTTTGAAAGGAAAAACATCTCTCCAGGAGCCCAGAATGTCGAAAGTAGTGGGACAAAAGTCATGGAAAAAACTTATGAAATGTTGGGGTTGTGGCGGAAATAATATGCACAAAGATTGTCCTCAAAGAGGTGATAAAGCAAGGACTGCATAGGGTGTACAACAAGCCGCGAAAGTGGAGGACATGGGTAGAAATGTGCCAAGTATTTATGTCATGTTGGATAACAAGTAGGATGAATTTCATTCCCACCTGATCGAGGTGGAAGGTAATATTAATGACCAACCCATTGCTATTTTAATTGACTCGTGAGCTAGTCATATTTATCTAGATGCTAATATGCTGGAGAGATTCTATTTTCCAAGAAGAAAGATTGGAAAACCTTGGTTGGTGTAGTTAGCTACATAAGAAAAAAGGAAAATTAATGAGATGGTTAAGGCATCTCCAATAGAGATGAATGGAATATGCACAAAGGTTGATTTGAATATCATACGTTTGGGCTCATATGATTTCCTCATTGGCATGGATTGGTTGGATGAGCATCATGTTGTCGTGGACTGTTACAATAAGGAATTCACTTGTTTGGATGAGGAAGGAAACTTGATATTAGTTCAAGGAATTCCAAGAGCTGTGACTATTAGAGAAGTTCCAGCTTTGCAATTGAAGAAAAGTTACATGAAAGGATGTCAAGTATTCACAATGCATATGGAAGAGGAACCTACGTATAAAGTTCCAAGTGTGGAAGACTTTGTAGTACTAAAATAATTTGAGGATGTCTTTAAAAAGATAATGTGATTTCAATTGAAAAGAGATATCAACTTCTCTGTAAATTTGATGCCGAGAACAACACCTGTATCCAAGACTCTTTATAGTATGAGTATGCCATAATTGAAGGACTTACATATGCAACTTGAAGAGCTTCTGAAGAAGGGATATATATGCCCAAGTGTGTTTCATTGGGGAGTGCCGGTTTTATTTGTGAAGAAGAAAAATGGTATGTTGAGACTTTGTATCGACTTCAGGAAGTTGAACAAGGTAACAATAAAGAACAAATATCCTTTGCCAAGGATATATGATCTGTTTGATCAACTAAGAGGCTTAAGGATATTTTCCAAGATTGATCTCAAATCTGGATATCACCAAGTAAGAATGAAAGAGGAAGATATAAGTAAGACTTCCTTCGGAAACAAGTATGGTCATTATGAGTTCACAATGGTGCCATTTGGGTTATCGAATGCACCATTTGTCTTCATGTGTTTGATGAATGAAATTGTTATAGTGTATTTAGATAAGTTTGTCATTGTATTTTTGGATGACATTATTATTTACTCGAAGTCTGAAGAAGAGGACGAGCAACACTTGAGGATGGTACTGCAAGTTTTGAGGGAGCATCAGATTTATGCAAAGTTGATAAAGTGTTCATTTTATCAGAGACAAATTCTTTACTTGGGTCATATCATTTCAGAGGAAGGAATAGTTGTGGACCCAACGAATATAAAATTCATTGAGGAATGTATGAAACCAAGAAATGTCATGGAAGTGAGATCCTTTATGGGACTATAAGGGTACTAAAAAAGTTTTATTGAAGGATTCTCACAGATTGTGCATCCAATTACATATCTGCAAAAGAAAGGTGTGTGATTTGAATGGACTCTGGATTGTGCAAGGATTTTTCAACGCTTGAAGATTTTGTTGGAAAGTGTGCCAATTTTGAGAATTGTTGATATTGATGTAGACTTCTTTGTGTGCATGGATGCATGCAAGGAGAGACTCGGTGGAGTCCTGAGTTAGAATGGAAATGTGGTATGCTACAAATCAAGGAAGTTTAAAGAGCATGAAAGGATCTATGCTAGTCATGATTTAGAATTGGTAGCTATAGTGCATGCCTTGGATATGTGGAGGCATTATCTCATGGGTAAAATATTTTTTTTGAGAACATACCATTGTGGTATGAATTATTTGTTTGGACATCCAATTTTAAATGCAAGACAAAGAAGGTGGGTACAGTTCCTCAGTGAGTATGATTTTGACATAAGTCATATCATAGGAAAATAAAACAAAATGGTTGAGGCACTTAGAAAGAGGTTACATGAGATGCATGCTACAACCATTAGCATGTATAAATTGGATTTGTGCGACAAAAATTTAGAAGTTTCAAAATCAGATCTGCGTTATGTGGATATAAGTGCGACTTTACAGCGAGGTATGTTGCATCAAAAGTTTGAAGGTTAGGAGTTAAGATAGGATGGGATCCAAATGTATATACAGAGGGTCTATGTGTCGAATGATCAGGAGTTGAAGAGCCTGATTTTGTCAGAGATGCATAAGGTTCCTTATGTAGGACATCTAGGATACCAGAAGACAATTGTCATAGTGAAGAAGCAATACTTTTGGCCAGGTATGAAAAATGAAGTTGTTGATTTTATTGAGAGATGTCTTGAATGTCAAAAGGTCAAGGCTGAGCATAGACATCCAATTGGTTTGCTACATCCCTTTCCCATTCATGAGTGGAAGTGGGAAGTTATAAAAATGGATTTTATCACTAAGTTTCTTAGGACTACTAAGAAGCATGATTCTATTATAGAGATGGTGGAAAATCTTACTAAATATTCCTATTTTGTTTCAGTGAAGTCAACACACAAGGAAACAAATATTGTCGAGATATACATGCATGAAAATGCCAAGCTGCATGGTGTACCTAAGAAAATTGTGTTTGACAGAGATTCCAAGTTCACCTCAAACTTTTGGAAAGGTATATTCAAAGGATTTGGAACAAGTTTGAACTTTAGCACAACATATCACCCCGAGACAGATGGTCAGACATAGAGAGTAAATCAGGTGATTGAAGACATGATGAGGATGTATGTGATGGATAATCCATCGAAATGGGAAGACTACTTTCATCTAGTATATTTTTCTTACAATAATGGATATCAATCATCTTTAAAGATGAGTCCATTTGAAGCACTGTATGGTAGAAGGTGTAACACACTAGTGAGTTGGGATAACCCAACAAACCGTGTAGTAGTTGGGCCAGACTTACTCCAGGAAATGGAGAAAATGGTAAAGATCGGGAAAAATTTAAAATCTACCCAAGATAGGAAGAAAATATGTGCAGATAAGGGAAGAACCCGCATGATTTTAAAGTGGGGGATCATGTGTTTCTGAAAGTAAAAGCCAAGGGTAGGTCCCTGAAGTTTGGAAAGTGTTCTAAGTTGGTAGTGTGATATTGTGGGCCATTTGAAATACTTGAAAGGATTGGTGCTGTCGCATATATGTTTTCATTTCCTTCATTCTTATGTATTGATGGTGTTTTCCATGTGTCACTGCTTAAGAAGTATGTACCTGATGATAACCATATTAGTGATTGGAATGTGATTCACATGGATCCAGAAGGCAGATTTTAGATGCAACCGGTTTTCATATTAGATCGGAAAATAAAGCATCTCTGGAATCAATTCATGGAGTTGTTAAAGTTCCAATGGAACTAGTGTGGTTCTGAGGATGCAACTTGGGAATGTGAGGATGCTATATGATTAGATTTTCCTCATCTGTTTGAAAATTTTTGAATGTTTGTATGTACATGTGTATATGATACACTAAGGATGGTGCATAAATAAGGGGGAGGGGATTATAGTGTTCCTTATATGAACCCTTTGTAATTGTACATATAGGCTGGTGAGTCATTGGTACTAATGGTTCATGTAATGCATATATAGGTTGGTGATTTGTTGGCACCTAGTTTTGATGTTGCACACATCTTAGTAAGTGTGCGGAGAATTGTTATCAAAGAAAGGGTGTGCACATTTTGTGTGTTTCATTGATCCAGATTATTTTTAGAACGAATGAAAGCATACATATTACAATGAAATACTCATAAAAATTGCCAAATACAGAGAGATACAACAATACATGACTTCTATTAATGAAATAAATGTACATAGAGTGTAAAAATATAGAGTGCAAGACATTCTAGAATGGTGACAAATTTATCTCTGAGAAGAGATGTGACAGCTACGCTCATTTGCAAGAACATGATTACAATGAGGCTCTGAAGGCCTTTTTATGATAAACATGAATGAAAAACCCCTAGAAATCCAAAAACCTAACCCTAGGAGATGAAGCACCAAAATTCATGTGGGCCCCGTTGGGGTAAGTTAGTACATTAACTTCCCGGGGTTGTAACTTTTGCATATGATCTTTGTTTTAGGCGTGTGATGGCCCATTGGAAAGGTATTTTTGTGAAATGCACATTACGCCATCAAAACATGATTCCATCTACATTTTGACCGTCGAAAGCCAAGAAATTAATGTTTAGATCCCCAAAACGGCCTTGGAAGTACAAAAATATGTACTGACATGAAAACTTCTAAAATAATCCAGTTGGAATAGGTGGACAACCACAAATATCCACTTAGATGTTGTGTAGGGCTTCAGGATAGCCCCATAAGTGTAGAACCCACAATTACACATAAATTTCCCCATTATAGAGAAACGTGTTGAATTGAAAACTGTTAAGATGAGCCAGTTGGAATTTGGAACAGGTGGGTGGCCACCAATATCCACCTGGATCATTCCTCACCCCTTAGGAAGCAATGGTATCCATTGCATTGAGTGCATGGGGAACAGGGAAAGCATTTTTTGAATCTAAATCTTGGTGAGTTGTGTGACTTGTTGGATAAGTTGTGTTGCTTGGTCGTTGGAAAGATGTCATGAACCTGTTGGTGGTGGGGTTGAATCTGTTCCACCAACCTAATGTCTCTGGACTTGACGGGGCATTGCGTAGGAATCATTGTAGGTGAAGAAACAATTTCTCCAATCTTCTTCTGCTGGATAGAAGGTGTTGAGGCTACAGTGGTTTTAGTGGCCTTTTTTGCATCCTATGAACAGACTGTGAAGAGGATGAATTTTGCAGTATGAGAGATTACCTTGCGGCATTGTTTTTGTGGAACAATAGTTAGGACTACTTTTGGTATCTTGTAGATATGACCCCCTAGAATAATAATGACACTACGAGGTCGAGACTCATACACAACATGATGTTTCCACATATATGGCTGGCCCAAAAAAATATCACAGACATAAAGAGGGGCAACATCACACACTACCTCATCCTTGAAGGGATGGATTCCATAGGACAAGCCGCACTGCTAGCTGACACAGAGGTCTCATCCCTAGTGAAGCCACCTGATGTTGTATGGTTGTGGGTGTGGTGTTGTAAACAACCCCAAATTTTTGACTACCTAAGTTGAGATGAGGTTCTTCTGGTTTCCACTATCAACAATGAAATGCAACGGGGTCCCCTTCACCCACACCTATGAATGGAAGAGTCGCTCCCCCTCTTCATGATCTACTGGTTCTTCTAGTTGAATTTTTATGGTCGTGATAGTAGCAGTGGGGTCTACGTCGAAGATTTGTTTGTTCTCAATATTTTTTGGATCAGATTATGAATCAGGGTTTGAATCCTTGTATTTGACCTTGGGCACCAATGACTATTTCGAGCGACATTCATCTGTGTTGTTCCAAGGAATTTTGTGTAAGTATCACCACTTCCCAGTGTCATTCTTCATCTTTCCCATACCCTTCTTGTCTTGTGTTTTGGAATGGTTGTCTGGGGGTTGTTAATTAGATTCGTCTTTACCATGATTTGGTTGTTCTGGATTTTCAAACCCAAAATCCCATTTGTTCTAGTGCCTAAATTTCTTCTCGATTTTGACAACATATCGATAGGCAACTCCCAATGATGAGATGTTTAGGAAATCCATTTCATTTTGGATGTACCTATGCAGAGCCCCCATAGTATTTCAGAACCAAATGTCAATCAGAGTCTTTGATACCCATCTTCGTGCACAAGGTATGGAAATTATTTGTGAAATCCGACACTGTTTGGCTCTTCTCTTGCCATAGTGTGGTCCATCTCATGTACTGGTATTCATAGTTATCAACATGGTAGTATTGTTCCTTGACCACATCCACAAAAAAATCTCAAGTGGGCTTGACCACATATATTCCATATTCCTCTATGGAACTTTTCTCCTAGTAAGTTTCCCACCAATGTTTGACATGGGGGATATCCTTGAGAAGTGAAAAGGTGATCTTTTCCCTATCGGAAAAATTGTGAACAGAGAAATAACCTTCTAGCAGATTTAACCATTTTTCTAAGGCATCTGCATCAATCTGACCTTCAAATACAAGAATATCAAAATTAACTTGTACCTTGAAGGGAGAGGTTCCTCCAAAGTGTCCGCTTGATGAATATGTGCATGTTTCTATCAATAGGTGTTGAAGGATGTGTGCAAAATTCTCCATCATTTCATCCCTCTATCATGTGAGAGCTTGCTGAAGCAATAGGTTAATAGAATATTCTGCTCCATCGTTTTTATGTTCTTCCGTCATAGAGGGTTTCTTGGGTGTGTGAGAGAGATTGTCCTCAAGAGAGACAAGCTCAAGACCCAACTTTCTATACTCATACCTCATAAGTGACATGCACTGAAAAACGATCAAGAGCAACCTTCTTTGATACTACTGATCTGGATTATTTTCAGAATGAAATGAAAGCGGAAATATTACAATGAATACTCATAAAAATTTCCAAAAATAGAGAGATACAACAATACATGATTTCTATTAATGAAAGAAATGTACAAAGATTGTAAAAATACAGTGCAAGACTCGCTATAATGGTGGCATCTTTATCTCTGAGAAGAGATGTGACGACTATGCTAATTGGTAAGAATATGATCACAATGAAGCTTTGAAGGACTTTTTATGATAAAAATGAATGCCAAAACCCTAGACATCCAAAAAACTAACCTTATGAGATGAAGTGCCAAAATTCATGTGGGCCCCGTTGTGGTAAGTTAGTACATTAACTTCTCGAGTCATAAATTTTGCATATGATCTCTATTTTAGGTGTGTGATAGACCGTTGGAAAGGCATTTTCGAGAAATACACATTATGCCATAAAACTTTGACTTTGTCTATAGTTTGAATGTGGAAAGCTAAGAAAACATTGGTTAGATCCCCAAAACGGCCTTGGAAGTATAGAAAGATGTACATACATGAAAACTTCCAAAATAAGATAGTTGGAAAAGGTGGGCGACAACCAATATCCACCTAGATGTTGTGTAGGGCTTCAAGATAGCCCTGTAAGTGCATAACCCACAATTACAAAGAAATGTACCCATTCAAAGAAATATGTTAAACTAAAAACTGCCAAGATGAGCCAGTTGGAATTTGGAACAGGTGGGTGGCCACCAATATCCACCTGGATCATGTGTGCACCTGGGTAAGTGCACATAGTGCATCGTTTTGAGCGCACTTGGGTAAGTGCACGGAAATGATCTGGAAGTGTGTAGAGTTGAATTATATATGTGTGTGTGTGTGTGTGTGTATGTATGTATGCATGTATATACATATATGACTATATATGTATTGAGGCTGGAGATCCTATGTGTATGAGGCTAGTGAGATGGGACACAGATAAGCCAATGCACCTATCCATGTAATTATACTTAGTTATTAATATAATATTGCATCGTTGCACGCAGATAGACTCATACAAAAAGAGATGGGAGGCTAACTCCATCAGAAAAGGAAAAATGGGGCGAGACTTAAGTCTTGGGGAATATTTTATAATATTTCTGAAAAACTGTAATGTTGGATAATTATTTT
>JASDQU010688619.1:0-10033 GCA_032191745.1 Picea mariana
GGAAAGAAAACCAAGAGGAAGACATATCCTGAATATTTAGTGAAGTGGAAATATCGTCCAATGGAAGATGCAAGTTGGGTTACAAAACCTGATATTTCGAAGCATGGAAAAACAATGCAAGAGCTCATGGACAAGAGTCCATGAAATTTTTTAACCAAAGGAGTATGATGCAGGTGCATCGCCTTCCAAGTCAACAATGCAAGCGTGGAGGCAAAGGAACGACATCTCAACAAATGACATAATTTCAAATTGGAAATTAACTCAGAATTAAATCGGGTTGTTGAGATATTTTGTAAGCAACATTTAAATATGTAACTTGTTTGTAAAGTCTTACGGACTGTAAGAGATTGCAGATATGGAGTGTTGACTCTTGTCTGGCAATAACTATTATTTATTGTAATAGGACAGATTAGGTGTCAACTTTGAATTGATAGGATAGATTTCAGACAGGACGAGAGAGCTCGTGGAGCTAGTCCTTAGATAGTTTTTTCATTGCTGTATTGCAATAAATAGACATAATAGAGAGAATGAGATAGAGATCAGAGAGATCAGTAGAGCAGAGTACAGTAGAAGAAACATTTTGTAATTTGTTTTCATGAATGAATAGAATAGACATAATTCTTCCAAATCCTTGGAATGTGTTCATTTGAGGTATTGATGAATGAATGTCATATTCTGTGTATGTAGTTTTATTTTAGTTCATTCATGTATGATTGTTCGAGAGATTGACTGTATGAAGTTGTGACAAAATTGGATGAGTTTCAATTGTTTCTCTTCTGACACTCGTATGTAAGGCGTGTATCTCGAACACAAGGAGTGCGTTGACTGAGTCTCGGAGTGACTCAGAGAAGTTCAAAGAGAACAAGGGAAACTTAGACCAGGTGCAAGGTGTGAACAACGTCGTGAAACGATCGAGCGTCGAAGAACCCAAACCAGAGGAACGCCGGGTGGGTGAGAATAATTTCTTTCCAAGAAATCCTTTGATTTGAGTTATCGAAATCCTGAGAATGCAAGGTGTTCATGGATGATCGAAATCCTTTTAAGGACCAAAGCTCAGAAGAGATAACACTTTTCTCGAGTGTTCACGAGATCCCAGAGTCAAACTCGTATAAAGAACAAAGGTTCTAAATCTTTGATGATTGATAAATCTTCCAAGTGGGGAGATATCAGAAGCTCAGGAGGAGGAGAGACCGTGATCGTTGGATCATAGTGAAGAAGATCAACAGTCATCACATCAGAGGAAGGTGCGAATCTTAGCACTTTGCAGCACAAAGGAGAGAGAACCTATCGGGGTTGAAATTTGAGGTTTTCGAAGTCTGAAGTACCGAAACCTCGAAGTAGAATCTCAGTCGTCCAATCATAGAAACAGATCTGAGCCATCAGATTGTTCGGGGCAAGGATCAAGTGTCAGATCGTTAGAAAGGATCTGGATCATAAGATACTGTGAAGTCAGGGAGGAAGCAAGTTTGAAAATTAAAACACCTGAAGCGCAGATCATGGTTGTCTTGCCTTTGAGGTTAGGTTTTCTCCATCATATGAGAAAGGTGAGGGTTTTGTGGGTTCATAGTTGTATGTTGCTTAGCTCCAGGGGGGAGAGGTGTCGCTAGCAATTTTCCCTAAGTCCAAAAAGAAGTGTAAATTTTTCAAAAGAAGGATTGGCATCCTTTCCTTGGCAGTGGGATAAGATGTATAGTTAGATCAAATCCTAGACTTGATAGACACTTCGTTAGTTGGAAAATTCTCTGGCCATCGAGTTTCAATGGATTTGCTAGGTTCCTGGGTATCACAGGTCTGAGCTCCTTATCTAGGATATATCCCAGTTTACCATAGTCTGGAAAAGGGTTGGTGTGGCTTCATTTTCTGGTCGAAGTAAAATGTGATAAAGGTACTTAAAGGAATTTGGTTTTTGGATTATTCTCCACTCCCTTTGAAGCCACGAAATCCACTCTTTGATGCTTCCTATGAGTCTTTATAGAGTTCATTGGTTTGGGCCAGTTGTGATGAAATTTTGGTCTGAATAAGTGTTAAGGGCTATAGGTGACTAGTCTGGAAGCACTATTCTAGTTGATGATAGTTTTCTTGTCAATGGGAAGTGATCGATGGCTAGATTTTTGATCGATTTGGATCTCTCCAAGGGATTATTTAAGTCTATTGAACTAGTTTTTGGGTTCTGTCATTATACACACACAAACTACATTATGTGTGCATGTATTGTTTCGATGCGTTTGATGCCATGAGTATGGTCATATTTTGGTAGTCTGTCCTAATTACTTTATGTAGGAGGTTTGAAGAAGGTGGATAAGGGGAGTGCGTAACCCCATGAGTCAATATAGGTTTAGAGCAATGATGGAAATGGTAAGGACAAAATAGCTGTAAATATGCAGGGTTTACCTCCAGAGGTTAGTAGTGGGTTGTGCGAATTTCAAGTTGGAGAATTTTCAATTCAATGGATTGACGAAGTTTGATGGGGGGCTTCTTTGGAGGATTCAACATTGTTGTGGGCTACCTTCTCATCGTCTTATTGTTTCCTCCAGCCTCTGGAGATAGGTTCGATGTTCTCGACTCTTTGGGTAAGTTTGTTAACACCACCCACCCTATTTTGAATTCTCAATCATGGATTGTTTTGGGGGTAGAGCCTATGTTTTCTAGTGTTCCAGTAGAACATAAGGAACTCCCTGCTAAAAGTAATATTCCTTTGGTTTTATTGATAGAGGAACTTATTATTTTTAAAAGTTTGGATGATATTTCCTAACTCTTCTGTCCTATGCATTTCCTGGAGATTTTAGGGCACTTCTTAGTCTCTTTGGGGAGCTCTTTTAGGGGGGGTGGACATTATAAATTAATACCAAGGGGGGGTAGTTCCAGTTTAGTTATTGGTCTATTAGGTGGGTTGGGAGTAGATAAACTAGTGGAACCTAGTGGGCCTTTGGTGGGCATAAAGTATTCCCTAGGACATTTCCAATAACAAGTGGTTTAAGGAGATAAATGAAGGTAATAAAAGTTTCATTTTAGGGGCCCTTAGATCAAGCTATGCCTATGCACAATTTCCCCAATGAAGATCCTTTCCATTAATGTTTGAGGGCTAGGGGCCAAGCTAAGAAATTGGCCCTAAAGGATAATAGATGTAGGAAAGATGGATGTGGTCATGTTGCAGGAGACGATGGGGTTGGGATCCCCCTTAGTGGTTGGGTTAAGTAAATTGTTTGTTGGATGAGACTTTCTATCAATTTATTCTTCTAGTCTCTCGAGAGGAATAATAACTCGATGGAATCAAAAATTTTCTCTTATCAATTATTTTTCAATTTCTTCACGACTTTGTACAAATATGTTTGTTCAAATATTTGGCTATGTTATCACTCTGCTCAACATTTATGGGACGTATGACGATAAACAAGCCTACTAGGACCAATGTTTTCAATTGCAGGTGTGTAAATATGACAATTTAATTCTAGGAGGGGACCTTAATTTTTCTTTATATAGGTCTAATATATGGGGAGAAAATGTTGAATTCGACAATTTGGTAGGTTTCTTCATTAATTGTCTGGAAGCATGGAATCTAGTTGATATAGAACCTATTAAGGTTAAGTTGACGAGGTCAAATAATAGAGTAGGGGAAAATGGAATAACAAAAAGGTTGGACATGTTTTTAATAAATGGTAATATTCTATCATAGGTCCAAAAGATTCAGTCGTGGGTCCATGGCAACAAATTTTCTAACCACTTCATTGAAATGGACTCTCCAATGAATAAACCTAGATGTCCATTTAAGTATAATTGGTTGGAGTTTAAAATAACACTTTATTATTTTGGTAAAGAATAATTGGGTTCCCTTTGACCCCTTTGTTGACTCATCTCTCTGTGAACAATTTTCTCATTCATTGAAAATGGTTAAAGTGAAGGTGGTGGATTGGGAGTTGAATAGATTCAGAGGTTGAGACCAACATTTGAAAGAAGTGGATGATAACCTTGATACTCTATTTAGTGGAGTTGGGGTGGTCCCAAGTGAGGATGATCTCTTGAAGATTAAGGAGTTGGAGAAAAACAAGGTTAATCTTGTATAGGATTGAGAGAGGGATTGGAGATTAAAGAGCCGAGCCACCTGGGTGGATTTGTGAGACAATAATACAAAGTAATTCCATAACTATGCAGTGCATAGGAAGGAAAAACACTGTGTGGGAAATGCAATCATCATGCGACTCTCATATTCAATATTTTTATCAGTTAGAAACATTGGCAGTTGAACATTTCGAGTCACTTTTTCAGGAACCACACGGTGAAAACATAGTTGAAACCTGAAGACGACTTCATACTTCGCAGAAATGGTGAATGAGGATCTATGTGACCATTTGTACATACCAATGAATCATGAGGAGCTACGACAAGTTATTAGTTCTTTTGGGAAGGATAAGGATAATGAGATTTCCGATGAAGTGTATGTGTATCTCAATTTGTTTGATGCGTTGATGTTGAACTGGATCTTTGGCGAGCATAATGACACTCTAATTATTGCACCAAAGGGTGGTTAGATGTTGTAGTTGGAAGCCAAACTCTGAAAGGATCTGTTGAAGCCACAAGGCTTCTTGACTTGCATTAACCATTGCTCAGTACTCTGATTCTACTGAAGAAAGAGAAATAGCATGTTGTTTCTTACTTGCCCAAGTGATAGGTCCAGAACCAAGGTTGAAAACATAACCTACAATAGACTTTCGATCTTTAGGGTCACTGACCCAATCTGAATCATTGAAACCAACCAACAAAGGAGTCCCCCTTGAATTGTAATACATCCCAAACTGAACTATACCTCAAAGATATAGTTTCATTCCAATGGGTTTCATGGGGTGTTTTCATATACTAGGCAACAAGACCAACAACAAAGGAAATATTAGGACGAGTATGAGTCAAATATAAGCGGCTACCAACTAACTGAAGGTATAAAACGACATCAAAATTGGGAGTAGTACAAGTGGAAATAAGTTTGAATCCAGATTGGAAGGGAGAAGGGGATAGTTTAGAATTGTCCATATGAAAGCGACGAAGAAGGCCACAAGCATACTTAGACTGGGAAAGAAAAATTCCTTCCTTAGTTTACAAAACTTAGAGGCCAAGGAAATAATGCAAATAGCCTACGTATTCCATTTCAAATTTCTTTTTAAGGCTAGATTTCACATGGGTTAAAAGTTTAGGGTCATTACTAGTGAGGATAAGGTCATCAACATAAATAAAAAGGGTTATGCGATGGATTCCTACTTTCTTGGTATAGACACTAGGGTCGAAATGACGTCTAGAAAATATGGTGTCAAGAGGAAAGCTGTCCATTTTGGCTTACGAAGCTTGAGGATCTTTCTTAAGACCATAAAGAGATTTCTTAAGGTGACAAACGAGGTTGGAGTCATGTTGGACATGGCCAAGAGGTTGTTCAATGTAGATTTATTCTTGCAAATCCCCATGCAAGAAGGTATATTTAACATCCATCTGATGGACATCCCATTTATGTGAGGAAATAAGGGCTAGAATAAAGTAGATGGAATTCATTTTGGCTACAGGGGAAAATGTTTCGTTATAGTCAATGCCTTCAAATTGAGAGAGCCCTTTGGAAACTAGTTGGGCCTTGTGTCTTTCAACACTTCCAAATGATGCATACTTAGTTCTATACACCCATTTACATCTGAAAAATTTTATTCCTTTCGGAAGAGGTACAAGATCCCAAGTATCATTCACCATCAAAGAGCAATGCTCTTCATTCATTGTTGTGTCCCAATCTGGATGGCCTGAAGCTTCTACAAATGAGTCTGGATCATGAGTCTCTGAAACTCTAGCCAAAAGAGAAGAGGCTTGATGGAACTATGAATGTGTCCAACACTTATTTGTAGGATCACTAGTTGCTTCTCAAGTTGAACAAATCCATTTGGGAAGCGGTGATACTGGTGCAGGCTCATGCTCAATGGACCTGTTATCCCCCATTTTTTTAGGGATAAATAAGGAGATGATTTCTCGATGCCCCCAGGTTGCAAACATGGAGTACTGCGAGGAAGATGAGCAAGCAACGACCCCTATCATATGACAGATCACCATCCAATCTATGGCAACAACATCCACCACACCCAACTTGGCCTATAGAGGACAACATGTATTTCTTCATGAGGTAACAAGTTTGGTATCGTGGTAAGTGTCATTTTAATATTTGAAGCATTTGAGCATGTTGCAAAGGATCCTTTCTTGATTTTGAAAACATTTTCTTGGAAATTATGTTTTTTTCCCTATTTCACCTTGGTGAGTGTCTTGGTTTCCTAGTAACTGGCCACCCTCAGGGAAAGGGTTTCTACAGGGGGTTCTCCTTTAAGGGTCATAGTACCATTCCCGCTCATACTTGCCACTTTCCATTACTTCTTCCCCTTTATTTCCCCATCTTTTAGGTTTTCGGGCTTATTGACCCAAGAAGCGCATGTACTATATTTAATGGGAAGAAGGGGCCACTAGGCTTGGAGGTGCCTTGGAAAAAACATCGTCCAATAAAATCTCACCCTGGGATCTTGAGAGAAATGAAACACCTCTCAAAAAAGTGAGGAACCCATAAAACAAATAACTAATTAATCAATTATGCTTTCCAAGGTAGAGCGTATGTGGGATATGCATTTCCTTTTTAATGCCCCTTATTGTCTTCAACTTGGAAAAACATGCAAACCAAGGTAGAGCATACATGTGATATGCATTTCCTAGTAAGTGGTCCCCCTTAGGGAAAGGGTTGCTACAAGGGGGTCTCCTTGAAGGGTCATCATACCATTCCCGCTCATACTTTCCACTTTCCATTACTTCTTTCCCTTCGTTTCCCCATCTTTTAGGTTTTCGGGCTTATTGACCCAGGAAGGGCATGTACCTCATTTAATGGGAAGAATGAGCCACTAGGCCCGGAGGTTCACTTGATAAAACATCGTCCAATAAAATCTCACTTTGGGATCTCGAGAGCAATGAAACGCCTTTGAAAAAAGTGAGGGACCCATAAATCAAATAACTAAGTAATCAACGATGCTTTCCAAGGCAAAGCGTATGTGGGATATGCATTTCCTTTTTAATGCCCCTTATTGTCTTCAACTTGGAAAATCATGCAAACCAAGGTAGAGCATACTTGGGATATGCATTTCCTTTTTAGTGCCCCTTACTATCTTCAACTTGGAAACACATGCAAAATGAATGGCTAATAAAGGGCTTGGAAAATATGCTTTAAAAACAAAAAGAGGAAAAAGATGTGGCTAGCCCTCAACAAAGGCACCCATAAATGAGACAATACGAGCCCTTGTATGTCATGAAACCCCATACGTAGAAGTCTAACCCACTCCACCTCACATTCACTACATAACCTAGAAATTATTCTCATTGGAAACATCTCCTACTTGAGGAATTGGTTCTCCCAATAGCACATTATGACACCCCACTCATATCCAAATTTGGCAAGTTGTATAAGGTCTTTGAGCATTTGTTTATTTTGAAAAGGGTGGATTTGATGCATATGTTTGGGTGGTTATTTTATTAGATATGGATTACTTGGCATGATACTTATGACTTGTGGACCCTTGGAGGACATACATGTTTGTCTTTGTAGGTCCTTGGCAGGTGAAATCTTGATCGGGAAGGCGCAAGGTCACTTGGACCTTCATTGGGGCATGCAACCCATAGGTTGGATGATGTTCCCCCTCTCCCTGGATAAATGGGAAGAGGAACATTGCCTTTTGAGGCACTTGGACACTGTGAGATGACCATATTCCAACTCATTTCACCCCAACGATGGCATTGGAAGGCCTAAGACGTCGCACCTTATGCCCTTGACGTCACATGGGTTTAGGGTTTTGATGGTGATGGTCATGGTTTTATGGAGAGAGAGATAGTTGGCACATGTGATGGCACTTGGTGGCATGATTTATGGCCTTTGGAGGCCCAACGTTCTTCATCAAAGGCTCAACGTCTCTCCTAGAGGCCCTACATCACCCTTGAGGGCATGTCGTCACCCCTAAAAGGGGATTTTATTTTTGTAAAATTGAATTTTAAGATGTGGAAGGAAAAATAGGGAGGTCAACCTCTCTAATTTGATGTTGAATTTTCAAAAAGTGGACAAAAGGGTTTTAGGTGACCTCATATAAATAAAGGTCACCCCTTTATCATTTGGATCATAACTCACTTGAGAATTACATATTGTATGGCTGAAATTTTCTCCCTACTAGGGAATTTTGCTCTATATCTCTCTTGAACCTCTCTTGTGGATGATAGTACTTGTATTTTGGTGAATTTTGGTGAAGGAAGCTAAGGGACTATCTCTTGGATGTCTTGTTCTTGCTATTGTGGTGGAATGTTCTTGGTAAAAGAGGGTTTCTTCATGATTTTTCTTGGAATTGGTAAGGAATTTATGCATTAATTGTGTCTTTCTCTTATCGCTTCAAACTATATTTGTCTAAACCATTGGAGGAGTATAAAGGCATACACCCTCCACTAAGATCTATCATTTTTGTTTTGAATAAGCTACTTTGCAATTGTTTCTAGGAGGAGTAAAAAGGCTTACACCCTCCTAGATTTACCTTGCTAGGTTTTGTTTTCTCTAGGGAGTAAAAAGGCTTACACCCCTAGATAAGTAACAAACCACAACTCTTACACAAGAGACTCCATAACCCAATTTGCAAGTCACTAGTCTTTTTGCATTGGAGATATAAAATCATTGCATTGGTATACGTGGAAATTAGAGATATTGCAATTGTTCAAGTTGGAATTATACTTCATTCTATAAGCTTGCTTGTGCCCTAAGAAAATCTAGTTTAAGCCAAGTGATTCTCTTTACTATTACAAATTAATGCTACAGCCAACAGGGCTGCTGCAAAATCATCTTTTCCTCACTCATTGCTCTCTAATCTACCGCTGAAATTTACTTGTAAACCTTGGTTATTGTTCTACTTGTTATTGGCTAATTGTTGGGTGGTTTACTTGTTGATTTTTGTGGTTAGACCTTGCTGCTGTAGAAATTGTTTGCTACAGCCACTTGGCTGTCATAATAACTTTCTGATAACACTTAATAATAAACAACCCTAAATATCATCAAAGTCTTGGCTAAATCATTGGAAGTTCAACTAGTCATTACTAGCTTTATTTCCAACATCTTGTACCTGATTTTTGATGGTTAGATTTGCAGCTATTGTTATCATTTGTTGCTGATATATATATTTCTATACTGCTGCAATTTGGGTCAGCAAGGCTTCTTGATTGATCCCCATTGATTTAAGGCTTGTATATCTATCAATTGTCTTGTTCTAGGCAGGGCTAACATTGTTTTGCAGGTACATAACCCTTGGAAAACATTCTCTATATACAAGACTCATTCTCAAGAATTTTTCCTTCTCCAACCTTGACCTATAGTGGTGTTCATTGATCATAATCTCACTTTCCATCTCAATCCCCCTAGGGTCACTAGGATCCCCCCTTTGTGGTGATTTCATCATCACTAAAGCGAGGGGGGTGTCTATCTAAGGTGAAAGTGGGTAGGTACTCATGTAGTTGTCACACTTCCATGGCTTGAGTTGGGATTTTCCTAAGCTATATATTGTGTGATAACATTTTTGCATTGTTGCTAGGTAGGATTTTGAATCCTCTTTCAAGCCACAATGACACTTTGAAAAGCTTTGATCCCAAAGCCTTTATCTGTATCTTGTTTCACTACTCCACTTGAGGGAAGTTCCCTTTCCTTTCTTGATGAGCCTTTCATAAAGCTCATCAGGTGACTCTACCATCCCATAATTCACCAACCCTCCCCTCGGGAAGATTCAAACTTTCTAAGGTTTACCAAAGAAGGTCTCCTCATAACTCCCCCGTTGTCAAAACCTTGTTCCAAGGTTGCCTTCCCATCAACACAATGGCTCACACTTGGTCTAGTAACCTTTTGAAACCATTGAACTTGGTCACATTCATTGGATATCCCAATGCTATGCCCAAAGAGAGTCATAAATGGTTTCAAAAGGTTACTAGACCAAGTGTGAGCCATTGTGTTGATGGGAAGGCA